>PVJC01043796.1:0-14395 GCA_004026665.1 Murina feae
GAGCCTGACCTCTGACAGCCAAGGCTCTCCTGCCGGGAGCCGGGCGGCGGGCGCACGCCGTGACGAGCTGCTCGTGTTCCCTGTAATCTGGAGCGCAGGGTCCTCTCCAGGTGAAGTGGCTCAGCGCGGCTGCGACGCGCGCGAAGTGGAAGAGTCTAAAGCTAATTAAACTCGGCCTGACCGGGGTCGCGTCTGTGGATGCCGGGAAGGCCTGGGAGCGCGTGATCCCGGCCGCTGTGCGGTCCCTGCGAGCGCACCTCCCCTCGTGGGGCCTCCTTTGCAGTCCAGACCCGCACGCCCCCACGTGGCAAAGCCCAGGCCTGCCGGGAGGCCGCCCCGTCCACTCTGTCTGGTGGGTGGACGAGGGCCTTTCATGTGTATTTGATCCAGGAGGTCTAGGGTGGAGCCCCAGGAAGTGCCCCGAGGCTGGCCCAGCTGCGTGGCGAGAAGTAAGAGTCTAGAGCCTGACCTTGGCCTTGACCGTGGGTCTGATTGTGGCCCTGACCGTGGCTCTGACAGTGACTCTGACCGTGGCTCTGATTGTGGCCCTGACCGTGGCCCTGACAGTGACTCTGACCTTGGCCCTGACCGTGGCTCTGATTGTGGCCCTGACCGTGGTCCTGACCGTGGCTCCCGACACCACTGACCACAGAGTGATGACCTGTGGGGCCTCCTGTTTTACTGGTCTCACCTACCGCCTCCGCCTCTCCTGCTCTCACCTCTCCCACCGACTAACAGCGTGCCCCCTGCAGTGATGGGTCCAGGTGGTTAGAGACCCGTCTTCCACCAGCCGCCTTATCTCCCCGTCGGAGCTGGGTGCCCGGCCTCTTCCCTCCTCTTCCTTCTGTCCTCCAGGATTTATAGGTTCTTATCCCTGTGCCTGGGCTGAGAGGCACTTCCTGACCCTCCGCGAAGAGGGATTGAGGGGCAGAACCGGCCATGGCCGCCCCATGAGGCTGAGCCGGCGGGGAGGCCTGGAGCCGAGGTCCCCTCCCCCGTCCGCCCCCAGCTTGCCTTTGGGGAAGCGTCTCCTGACCGTGTGGCCGCTTCCCTCCGAATGGCATGGAGTGGACGCGTGCCCTCAGCGGCTCACAGGGAGCGTGGACGTGGGGCGGCTAGACCTTCAGGCTTGTCGGGGGTCAGAAACCTGTGGTTTCTCATGGGATGCAGCCAGTCGTGCAAGCTTACACCTCTGATAGCATTTTGTTAAATTGCCACGTGGGTCACATGAACATGTGTGTGGGGATTCAGCAGGTGGGCCTCGAGGGGCAGCAAGGGGCAGGGGCGGTGCGGCTGGTCCCCAGCAGTGCCCCTCGCTGGCCGCAGGGAGCCGCGTGGGCAGGGTGGCGGACTCGGCGCTCTGTGGGGGGGCCCCGGAGGACGTGTGTCTCCCCATCCGCCTGTCTGTGTCCACCTGCGATGTCGCGGCCACTGCCCCGTGAAGGAGACTCAGCCACACCCTCTCTGTGCAGGGCTCCACGCGGACGGTCACCCACCGCGGCCTCTGCCGTTTGCACCGAGCTGCTGGCCGTGTGGCGGCCGCGAGGATGTGGTGTACGTGGCCCACATGGACTTAGTGTCAGCACAAGGTTCGGTTCCCCGTGGAACACTCCCCAAGCTTAAGTGCGATGAAGATCATTAAAAATGCGCCCCAACGGTGGAACCCTGCGTGTGGTTTGAAGACGTTACCTCTGCCCGCGAAAGGGCTTGATCTCGCGTTTATAAATTAAGGGCAGCACAGGGCGTGGGTCCTTATTTATTTACGTATCTAACCTCACCCGAGGGCATTGTTTTTCATTGACTCCTAGCGAGAGTGGGAGGGAGGGAGGACAGGAAGCGAACGCAAGAGAGACATGGACGTGAGAGACACAGGGACCGGCTGCCTCCTGCACGCACCCCGACCGGGGCTGGGGAACCCGCCACGGAGGTTTGTGCCCTTGACCGGGAATCTTCGGTGTGTGGGTCAACGCTCTAACCACTGAGCAGAACTAGCCAGGGCTCTGCGTTTTGTTTTCGCAAACGAAGCGCGGATGTGTGACGTGGAGAGGGGCCGACCTCGGCCGTGTCTAAGGGAGCCTGGCCTGTCTGCGGGGACTCGGCCCTGGACGTGGCTCTCGCCACCCGGGGCGGGGGTCTGACCGGCTGTGGCTTTGACCTGGGAAACCCGTCCAGGAAGTGGGTAGAGTCTCCCACAGATTGCAAAGCCAGGAGGGCCCGCGACGGCCTTTCAGATCACAAGGTGCGCAGGTTCCCCAGGCAAAGGCCTTGAGCCTTATTTGCCTGGATCCCGTCTGTAATTCAGCGGAGATTTTATATATGTATGTGTATGTGTATGTGTATGTGTATGTGTATGTGTATGTGTATGTGTATGTATATGTTTAAATCCTCGCCTGAGGCTATTTCCCCATGGATTTTAGAGAGAGTAGAAGAGAGAGGAAAAGATGGAAACATCGATGTGAGAGAAGCACACCGATTGGTTGCCTCCCGCACAAGCCCCGACCAGGGCCCCGGCTGGGGAGGAGCCCGACGCCGATGAGGGCAGCTATTTTTTTATTTGTTTTTATTTTTGAGAAGGAAGCCAATTCTATTTGTTTTTAGAAGGAATTCCTTCGCTGGCTGTCGGCGAATAGAGCCATTCCCGGCTCAGGTGGAGAGGAGAAGGCCGTCCTGGGCTGCACGCTGTCAGGGGAAGCTCGTTATCATCGGTCTAGGCGCGGCTGGGTCATTGAGCTCGCTGCTCCTGGATGCAATTAAAACCAATCTATGTCCTGTCCACAGCGGGGGGGACGGCCACAGCTGAGTGCGCGGTCCTTCGCGACGGCGACACACCTGTGGCACCCCCACCCCCGGGACACGCACCGGGGGCTGCAGGGCGCCCGAACGCCTCTTCTTATGGCGGGACGGCCCTTCAGGCGGGTCTCTGTGGAGCTGAGGTCCCCGGCTGATCCTTAGAAGGCCGCTCCCTCGCAGTGGCTGGTGGGGAGGTGGCGCGGTCCTGAGCGTCGGCGTGGCTGTGACGGGCGAAGGGTCGGGCTTCTGGGGTGGGAGGGGGGGAGGAGAGAACTCTCAGATGGAAACACACGCCTCCGGTGGCCGGGCCTCTGCACAACGCATGTCCCCCACGACGGTACCTGGTGCGGACGGAGGCGCGTGCAGGGAAACCCGACGTGAAGCACCAGGGCCTTCTGCTCTGAGCAGGAGCCACGCGCCATAAACACTGTGGGCTCCAGCCAGTGTGTGTCCCCGACGCGATGGCACGCGCCTGATGCACCTATAGATCGCGCCGGCGCCCCCTGAGAAAAGCCGTGTTTTACAGAGCACGCCAACCCGCCGTCCAGGCAAAAGAAGCGAGACGCAATCAGCCGGCAGACGGCATTCTCTCGAGTGAGGTGATGAAATTCTTTTATTTATTTATATTTTTTTACTGAAAACAAGCTTTAAAGATGGCTTCCCGTGGAACCATCACTGCCTCCGTCGTCAATATCCGTCCTTAGCAGCAGCCCGAGCACGCAGCCAGCAGGTGAAACAGCTATTAAAAAGTGTAAAAACACGATGAATCAGGCGGGGTGGGGGGGCCGGTGCTCGCCCGTTATTCATGCTAATAAGTCCATCTTTTTGAAAGTGTTTGTTTTGAATAATCCCCTGTAATATTAATTTGCAAAAAAACCCCAAAAAAACCACCCCAAAAACCCAAAATGTAATTGCTCCTTAGTCCCGCGTCCCGGCCTCCTCGCGGGCCCAGGTAGCCCGTCCCCGCACTCACTGTTTGATTTATTTCCGTGGGAAAAAAAATCCCGTTCACTTGCAGGGGCCCTGAGGGTGTTGATGCTGCTAGAGGCTCCGTCAGCGTCAGCTGGCCGCCCTCCCCGTCCTCCGCGCGGCCCGGCGGCTGTGCCCGCGCCCGCGCCCGCCCCGTGCCCATGCCCGCCCCTCGGCCGTGGTGCCGGGACTCGGGCTGCCGGCTGGGCCGCGGCTGCTGAATTATTTCTCAGCACGGAACCCGAGCGGCTTAACGGGGCCGCGGTTCGAGCCCGACACGGAGACGACAGTCTGCCGCCCCTTTGTGTCTTTAAAATATTAACGCTGGACGGGGGGCGCGTTTCGGGAGGGAGGAAACCTGTGGCACGCGCGGAGAAGTGGCGTAAACAAAGGCAGCTGGGCCTCGCGGAATAATGGAACAATAAGGCCGTCGCAGCCGCGCTCATCGCTCCAGTATGTTAATTATCATTCCGCGGCGGCCGCGGCGCCCGGAACATGTCATCTGCGTGGAGTACAGTACAGCTGTGAGCACACATTCGTTTTTGTGGGTCCCTGGAGTCCGCCCCGCCATCGGCATATGCGTTTGGGCCAAAAGTCAAGCCACCCCCACACAAGGAGCACGCCATCGCGGCGAAATGTCATTTGTCTCCGCTTACCCCCGCCCCCCGCCCTGCCACATGCCACCCAGTGATGTCATCCCGTCCGCTCGCATCTGCTCCTCTGCTCTGGGTTTGCGGGAGGGGCTGGGGGGCCAGAGGGCGGGGGGGCCGGCGAGAAGGGGCCCAGAAAAGGCCCATGGCCCCCCAAGACTCGCATGAAAACACGGTTCTTCCTCTTCGTGTTATTTGCCTGAAAATGTGTCTTTTTCTTTTTTGTAAATGCGTAGATTGCTAAGTGTAGTGGGCTCATTCTGCAGCCGGTCTCCCTGGGGAGTGGGAGGGGCGGCTGATTCACGCGGAAGAAATAACCTCAGTGAACTGGGCCCTTTTCATCGTCTGTTCCTGCATGTGGCACCCACCTGGTGGGGTGTGGGCTCCCCATTGCCAGCTGAGCACACCGAGGCTGCCGCACGGTCGGTCCGGAGAGGGGCCGGGGGCAGGCCCGGCTGCCTCCATCTGTGGCAGACACCTCCGGCCGAGACAAAGGGTCGTGCTCGGGGGAAGGGGTTGGCACCGTAGGCTGGGGCAGCTCTCTGCCAGGGGCAGGAACGGGGACTCCGGAGGCGGGACTCAAAGGCCCTGCTCCTGGGAAGTCCCTGCTCTTGTGTGGCTGGTGGGAGCCGCCTGGCACTGGTGGGACTGGCCCGGGTTCTCTCCGGTGCCAGGCTCTGGCCAAGGCGATCGCCTCATGGTTGTCACAGGAGCTGGCCACCTGGCCACACCTCTTAGGTTTCTACCCGCTGGAGTTTGACTTGGAAAAATGAGAGTGGTCCCACTTCGAAGATCCTCGTCCTCAAAGTCATTCACCTTTCAGCGTGTGTGTGCACGTGCGCATGTATGTATACACTTATGTGTTTGTGCACACACGTGTTTGTATGTTTGTGTGTATTTGTGTGTGTGTGTTTGTGTGTGTGTGTTGCCTCCTCAGCACAGGACACAACACACGCTCAAACATGGACTCTTGTCCACGCAGTGCATATCCTTTTACACAACAATTTTTGAATCAGAAGTGACTTTTCCTAGCACGTTGGATGCACTGCCCGTTCCGAGAGGGGCGATGCAGCTGCTGAAACTCCTCAGCTTCGTGTGGTCCATCCGCTGCCCATCTGACCTGGCTGCAGCCGGAGGATTTTTAAAGGTGCATCCCCACGTGGCTCCAAAGCAACTTGCGGGCTCTCTGGGCAAAGCTTACGTCTTTCGGGAACACGAGATGAACACTCAGCTCTAGATTATCCTCTTCCTCCGCCTCAAACCTGATGGGAAATTCTTCCTCCCCCCCCCCGCCACCCCCCAAGCACGCGCAGCATCTGGGCCGGCGCCGACGCCGTTCGGTTCTGCTCCTGGGCTGTGGAGGGTCCAACTGTCCGCGTTTGGTGCACTAAGCACATGTCTGCCAGGAGCAGACAGGCTGGAAGTTAATAGCGGTTGCTTCTTTTTAAACAAATTCCCACCCCCCTACCCCCAGCTCTGGCCCCCCTCCCCCCCTCACCTCTAAAGGCCTCGGTGGACGCCTCTCCCCAGACTGGCCAAGCAGACAGGGCGCTTTCAGGTCGCTTGTTTCTCTGTTCCTAGACACCCATCCCCTCCCTTGCTTCATGGCTCCTTAGATATTGAAACGCCTGGAAAAAAACAACACACACCAAACAACACAAAACAAGGCGCAGGCCGCCCGCGCGCGGAGGACGGCAGCCCCCAGCACAGTGGCATCTCTTAGAATTCGTCTTCCTCGCGGTAAAAAGTATATAATTAATAGGAGAATTCGCCCCCAGATGTGGCCCTGCCACAACAGAGCCTCCTGGAAGCCGCGGAGAGAAGCCTCACGGGGAAGGCGGGCGCCCCCGAGGAGCGCACACCTGGGCCCGACAAAGATCGCATTGAGGGACGCCGCCGTCACGCGGAGAGAGAGACCAGGCTGCCAGCAGCTGGAGAGAAAGCCGCGGATCTGCATGCAAATAGCAGCACATTGTTAGCTTCGTCAGATGCCGCAGGAGAGGTGCCAGGACCCGGGAGGAGGAGGAGGACGGACAGACAGACGCAGGGCACACGGAGGGAGACGCGGAAGGAGAGCGGGAGTCAGGGCGCCCGCCCGCCCGCCCGCCGTCCCAGGTCCCAGATGCTGGGCTCGCTCTTCGGAAAGACAGAAGCCAGGGCGCACATTCCCATGGAAAAGAAGCTTTTTTATTTTTTTGTTTTTATTTTCTATGGTGAAGAAGGTCGGGGCATTATTTCTCCTGACGCCATCACTCCCAGGAAATAATATTTCTGCTTAAATAGCGGGTGGCGTGAAGATGGGAGACACTGCCCCGGCGTGTACAAAGGAAAGAGGCGGCTTTTCGTTTGTTTGTTTGTTTGTTTGTTTCATTCAATAACCGCCCCCCCCCCAAAAAAAAAAACAGAGGCGCTCCCTCTGGATGGGAGCGCGAGGTGTCCGTGGCACCCGAGAAGTCGCGTGGCCACCTGTTAGTGTGTTCTCCACGCGTCGGCGTGGGGACGGGCGTCTCCTCTCCTCCATCTTCCCGGCGAGCACGTAAAGCATAAAGAGTAATACTGTTTAATCACCCCCAGTGCGATGGCGCCTCAGTTGTTTACTGCTGCCGCACTAATTGCCGTGTACTAATGTGTTTCTCCGTGAGATCCAGGAGTGCGGAGAGAACAGAGATGCATAACCAATTAAACGTAGGGTTTTTATGTTAAAAATATAGCCGGGGAGGCCGGGAGGGGCCCGGCGCTGCCCCAGGAAAGGCGCTTGGCAGCGTCTCCGTGCCCCACAGACGGGGCCGCGCGGCCTCTTTTGCGCAAAGACAAAGGGGGTGATATTTTGGCAAGAAAACAAGCACAGGGAACACACAGCCACGGAGAGCACAGCGCACAGCGCACTTCCTGCGCGCTGGCCTCGGCTGTGCTCCCTCCTCCGGCCATGATTGGAGGGGGCGGATAGATGGGGGGGGCTGGATTGGGAGGGACTGGATTGGGGGGCTGGATTGGGGGAGCTGGGTGGGAGAGTTGAGGGGGTCGGCCTGGAGCCCAGAGTGCCCAGGGCTCCCCAAGGCGCGTGGTCAGTGGTCCCAGGAGTGTACGCAGCCGGAGGAGACGTGGGCTGGATGTCCACAGTAACGCCCGGGTGGGGGCGTGGCAAAGGAAGCCCAGCCGCTCAGGCCGGGGCTGTGGGTGGAGAAGTCACGGGTGGACCAGGGCTGCCCCAGCAGCTGCAACGGCCTGTATTCCTTGGCAACACGCCCAGAGTGGCTGTGTCGGGCGACACGCCGCCCCTGCCCGCCCGCGGCCCCTTCGAGGCTGCGCTCACCTTGTGGAGGGGAGATGATGGGGTCAATCGGAGGCACAGGTCCCAGGCACAGACAGCTGCCGGCGGTACGTGTGGAAGTCAGGCCGTGGGGAGCAGGCTCCTGAGTGCACCTGGGCCCCGGCTCGGCCTGTGCCCTGCTCGCTGCCCCTGGGGGCAGCCGGGTGCTCACCGCCCCAGGGGGCAGCCGGGTGCTCACCTCCCCAGGGGGCAGCCGGGTGCTCACCCCTCATACCGCTCCACGTGGCTCTGGGCCGGGCCGGGCTGGGATGTGGGTGGGCGTGTCCTTGCACCGCACCTGTGCTGTGTGTGTGTGTGTGTGTGTGCACGCATGTAGGTGGGTGTCCAGGAGGGTGTGCCCCACCGTGTGCATGAGGGGCCAGGCCAGTGCCGCGGCGACTCTGGCAGACCCTCCGGGCCACAGGAAGCAGCAAGAATCCCGGCTGGTTCTGGTTTGGCCCCACTTACCCACCTGGTGATGGAGTCTGGTGTCCAACCTGGGAGGACCGCAGGGGAGACCCCTGCAGCCTGCCTTCTGCTCTGTCTGTGACCTTGAGGTGCCCTTGAAGGAGGGCTTGGGCCTTGCTGGGCCTCTATCCTCCTCGGCGATGTCTGAGAGGGCCTGTCCTGCCCCCTCCTCGGCTGGGGTGGACGTGCGAGGGTGAAGGCTTCTGACCAGGCAGAAATGGTGCTTACAACCCCTGGACACCCCTTTCGGCCGACGTGCTGCGTCCTGACTCTCCCGGGCGTCCGGCTCCTCCGAGATGACGGTGGGGACTCCTGGCCACTCCCGTGTGTCCTCTATGCCTCCAATTCCGGCCCCTCCCCCAGGCCCGTTCCTGCTCCTTCCTCTTCCCACCCCTATGGTGCTGGCCTTGGTCCAGTTCTCCGTGAGCAGCAAATAAACGGGGGAGAGGGACAGAGTGAGGGGCCACACTGACCAGGACCCTATGGGCAAGGACGGAGGGGCCTGACGCAGCCACAGGGTCAGGCTGGCCCGTCTCCAGTTCCCCATCGGAGACCTCGCGTGGTCGGCTGAGCGTGAAGCCCTGTGCCAGGTGTGCGGGGCACGCATGGTGAGGCCCTGGTCCTGCTGATCACAGGGCCCTGGGCAGCCTCTGGGTTTCTGAGCCCGAGGGCGAGGACTTGGGGACCAGGAGTGTCTGGCTGGTCTGGCTGTTGGGAGAACCTGTTGGGAGAACCTGTTGCGCACCTACTGCACTTACCGAAAATGTGGTTGGAGATGGCAACGCTGTTGCTCTTATTTTTCCTTCCCAGCACCAGCCCGCCCAGTGGCTAGAGCATCAGTCCACAGCCTGAGGATTTGAGGGTTCAGTTGCCCGTCAAGGGCATGTACCTCTGCTGCAGGCTCTTGGCGTGTCTCTCTCACATCAATGTTTCTCTCTCTGTCTCTACCTCTCCCTTGCAGTCTTCCTAAAATCAGGGAGAAAACGCCTCAGGGGAGGACGAACAGCATTCCTTTGTCTCACTGCTCACGGGTCTACCTAGTCAGTGGCCCCGGTGTGGACGGGACATCATCACCCCCCCACCCCCAGGCCAGGCCGGTCCACCCCCTAGGCAGCTTCGAGGCCCAATGCGTCTGAGTCATGAGTGACCCCCGAAGAAGTGAGCCGCAAGGTGTCCTAACGATGAGTTGATTTAGCGCTAATTCAGAGGGACTCAACTGAGTCGTCCCAGACTCCACCTCAAGCTCCGTGGGGCCTGTGCCTGCACGTCCAGTCCGAGGCCCTGAGCCTCACAGGCTTCCCCTGGACGGCAGCTTCCCGAGGACAGGCGTGGGCCTTGTTCTAGAAGGTTCCCGTCCGGCTGCTGTTCACACTTTGGCTGATGGGGTGACTCCCTTCCCCTGCCGCCCGCCGCCTGCCACCAGGATCCAGCTCTGCTCCCGCCTATTCCCAGGACAGATTTTTAAAAAAATAAATTTTTGTTGACTTCAGAGAGAAAGGGAGTGGGGGAGAGAGAGAAACATCAATGAGGAGAGAGAATCATGGACCGACTGCCTCCTGCACCCTTGACGTTGGGGGTCGAGCCCACAGCGCGGGCCTGTGCCCTGACCTAGAATTGAACTGTGACCTCCTGTTTCCTAGGTCGACGCTCAGCCCCTGAGCCCGGCCAGCTGGGTGGACAGGTCCGTCCTTAAACAATGAGGTGTCCAGTCTGGACGCCGCCCCGACTCTCGGGCACTGTGGCCGGGTCCTAGGTGGGTACCGTGTGTCGTGATTGCAGAGCGTTCATGGTTTGGCAGAGTTTTGGTCGCTGCGGTGGCGCCGGCGTTGCCATCCATCTCCTCCGAGACATTTGGGTGGAAATGCGACCCAACGATAATAGATCAATACATTTAAATTAGAACTTTCAAAAACTCAATAATTTTATTTACAAATTAATAAAGCACCGCCGAGGACGGCCCGCACTGCGTTATGCAGGGATGCAGTTAATTTTCCCATTGATTACGCATTCTTTTGGCGGATGGGCTGTGGACAGGGAATTATTACTTTTTTAATTATTCTTTTTTTATTGATTTCAGAGAGGAAGGGAGAGAGAGAGACACATAGACACATCAATGACGAGAGAGAATCATGGATCCGCTGCCTCCAGCATGCTCCCCACTGGGGATCAAGCCCACAACCCAGGCCTGTGCCCTGATCAGAAATCGAACCCTGACCTCCTGGTTCCTAGGTCGACGCTCAGCCACTGAGCCCGCGGCCCGGGGGGTTCCTTTTCCCTGTGACCCCTGTGTGAGGTTCCGAGTGTGTGCGCTCTGGTCCCACCCGCCCCTCACTGCTGCTTGGCCGGCCAGGTCCTTGGTGAGTGGGAAAGGGCGGCTGGGGTGTTGGGGGCACGGAGGGAGGGGGGACGCCAGCCAGGCCCGCGGTGGCTCTGGCTGGAGAGTGCGGGCGATTCGGGGAGGGAGTCCTCACTCCGCGGGCAGAGCCAGGAGTCACTCTTTGTTTTCAGGGGGATTCCCCGTGGAGATCCTCAAAACTCGCCAACCTGCTCTGTGTATCTGGAGCAAAATGTAGGTGTTTCCCCTCAAAACAGTGACGCTGACTCAGGTTTGCAGGCCCGCCCTGCCCGGCCCGGGCACTAAGAACGCTCAGGGGCCCAGAGGCCACCCCGTCGCTCGGCCTCACTTGAGTCCCCCCCACTTCTTCCCCAAACACCGATCAGGTGTCTCTGGCATGCCATGTCCTGCGTGTGTGATGGGGGCCGGGCCTCTGGCGGACGCCCATCCTGGCACTCCTGCTTAGTGACCTGTGCTGGGCCCTGGGCTGGGGGCGAGGTCCTGACTGGACAGCCTTGAGGCCCCAGATGCCAGGCGATCCGTGTGGAGCGTGGAGAGGACGATAGGTCGGGGGAGGGGGTGACCAGGACCTGGCTGTAGTCTGTATACACTCCCTCCAGCCTCTCGTCCCTTCTGTCACCCAGTAGGTCTGCAGACGGCATCTTGGGCAGGCATGATCCCAGCTGGAGGGAGAGTGGGAGCAGAACCTTGCATGGGTGGGCACCAGAGGTGGGAAGGGGGCAGGGGAGGGGAGGGACAGGGAAGGGGAGGGAACAGGGGAGGGGACGAGGTTGGGGCAGACAGGGTGGCGAGTTGGGTGGCAGAGACAGAGGAAAGCAGTGACCTGTTGGGTCCTAGTGGCTGGGTACCCGGAGACCCACAGGCAATGCAATGGGTGTCTCTTGCCCAGGGAAGCTGTGTGGGTTCCGGGAGGGGGGGGGTCTCATGCTGGGTGCCCCCCAGCCATTTTCTGGTGATCTGGGGACCCGGCCCTGGCCCTGCTGGGCTGTCACCCCCTCTTTCAGGCCCCATCAGCTGTCTGCCGTCCCCAACGCTGGCTGGCAGCTCCTTGCTTCCTGAGAGGCAGAGTGCCACCATGTGAATGTGGCAGCCTCAGCCCCTGCACACCCTCCCTGGCAGGCTGCCTTCTCCTGAGGGTGAGCCCCACACAGGTCCCCCACACCTGGGCTGGTTCCCTGCTTCCTACAAGTGTCCCGTGCCCCCCTTCACCCCCACTTTACGACTTGATCGCTCAGGCCCAGGTGCGCTCCCCTCCATCACGACCCTCCCCTGAGACCTGAACTCGCTGCCCGGGACCCCTGTGCTTTGTGGGCCCGGTGGGGGCAGCCACAGGCCTGGCACACAGCTTCCTGAGGGCGTGTGGCCTGGCCCCTCCTCCCACTTTGACGGAAACACTGTGGCCCGAGACGGCCCGTGGTCAGCAGCATTGCACTGAGGCCTCACCACCCAGCCCCTCCGACTTCCCCAGCTTCTTCCCACGGGGCATTCCTTCCCCCTGACCCTTCTGTCCTCATTGTCACCTTTGACGATGTCACCAGGCACGTTCCTGAGACACCACGCCCTGTTCTCGATGCCTTTGCATGTACATCTCAGTATCCTCCCCACCCCCAAGACAACTCCTATTCATCCTCCAAAGCCCAGCTGAAAAGTCCCTTCATTGTGGATGCTGCCTCAGCTGAGCTTGTAGACCTGTGACCTATGACCTGGCTGCAGTCTGTATAAACTCTGGCCTCTCGTCCCTCCCGACACACAGTAGGCCCGCAGCCATGTCACCAGCACTAATGCCTGCAGACTCCTAGAGCAGCGCTGGCCTGCAGCCAGGGCCACAGGTGCTGGGTGTGAGAGGTTAGGCTCTCGGGACCCCGGGAGCAGCACCAGGGCTTGCCTGGGGGCAGGAGGTGTGCACGGCAGGGACTGCTCCTGAGGGCCTGTCCAGAGTCACGTGTCAGCAGCAACATGTGAGGTTGCCTGCCGGCACCTGTGTGCTAACTCAGTACGACGCCGCTGGAGGAGGTTGTGTGTGCGCGTGTCGGGCTGTGCGATGGGGCCCGAGGCTGGGAGAAGGGCAGTGGGTCCTGCAGGCGCATGTGCCCGCCTCTCGTGGCCCCCACCCCATCCAGGCGAGGTCAGAGCTGCCTGAGAGTCAGCGGGACATGGGGGAGGGCAGCACCCAACTCGGAGATGCTAGCCCGGAGCCCAGGGCCCCAGAGTGGCTGGCCGCTGTCCAGGGCCTGACTCAGCTGAGCCCGGAGTCCGAGGCCGGGTCCCGCGGCCCTGGCTGCTGATCTGGGGCCCCGGGACCCAGTTCTCGCGCAGACCCGACGGCACAGAGGGACCCGCGCTCCCCCCACGCCTCCTGCCGCTTCCACAGGCTCGGGCCCATCTGCCGCCCAGGCCAGCGGGTCCCACGTGGAGGAGGCTGGGGGCCGTTTGTCACCCGCGCTGACGTGAGCCATGACTCCCGGCCAATGACACACTCCAGATAAGGTCAGGCGCCCACCAGAGGGACATTTGTCGCTTCTGTTGCTTAGTCCCTGTTGGAAAGAGCTGCGGACACTAATGGTCCCCGGGGGCCTGGTGGGAGGTCACGGCCCCACCACCTCTCGCTCCCCGCGCCAGGGGGCCAGGGCCGCTCAGCCAGCCTGGGTGAGGGCTGCGGGGGAGGCCAGGCACCCCGGTCCCTGGAGTCCTTCCCTGTGCACCCCCAACCCTTCCCCTGTGAGACCGGCAAGGTGGTGACCCGGCCGGGAAGTGGGTGCTGGGAGGGCGAGGAGGGGAGAAGCAGGACCGGGCGTGGCTGCCAGGCTTTTCTGCGGAGTGTGGGGTGCACGGCGGCCTCTCGTTCACCCCGAGTTAAGGCTGGGAGCCCATAGAGCACCCATGCAGGGACCTGCTGCATGCACGGAGCCCCTGCAGGCCCAGGTACATGGCTGGGGCCCTCCACAGGCCTGGGGCAGGGTCCCCCAGAAGCACCCCACAATGGTGGATTGTGAGGGGGCCCCGGCGGGCGTCTTGGAAGCTCCCGCCCTGCCTGGCCCAGGCCCTGCCATGGGCACTCAGCCCGGTGGGCACAGCCACATGGCGTGGGCTCCCCGCACCCACTTCCAGAAGGACCCCGTGGCTGCTGTGCGCGTGGCGGTGACGTTTCCCAAGGGGGCCGCAGTGGTCTCTAGCAAGACATTTCTGCAGAGTCAGAAGGAGACGGGGCGGGGGACCCGAGGCACACGGCCCTGCTGTGCTCCCCGAGGTCTCCCCAGGGGCCGTGGGGGCCCTGCTCCTCCTCCCCTGAGGCACCTCCCAGACCTCCAGCTGGGACCTCAGGGGAGTCAGAGGAGACCTGCCCTGTGCACCCGCCTGGGGGTCCCTGAGCAGGGCTGAGCGCACGTGGAACTTACACAGCGAAGACCGCTGGGCCTCCCTCCCCTTCACCAGCTCTCATGCTGCAGGCAGCGGGGTCAAGGGTCGGGCTGGGCAGCCAAGGCCAACGAAACCATACGCACCCCCAGCGGTGATCAGGGCCTTTCATGGAAGAAAGGGGAGCCTCAGCGTGTAACTGCAAACGCAGAGGCCAGGGCTGGGGAGGACGGGGGTGGGGGCTATCACTCCCCCAGTCCTGGCCGGAGCCCCTTTGCTGTCCCACCAGCCAGGCGCACGGAGAGAGGCACACATTGGGGACACAGAGAGAGGGGGCGCCCGGCCTTCCTGGGCGCAGGCGGCTCTGATGCTTCCTGGTCCCTGAAAACACCCCCTCAAAGCCAGAGGTCCCACAGCTGGCAGGAGGAGCAGGGGGAGGCAGGAGGAGGCAGGGGGAGGGCAGGGGGAGGCAGGAGGAGCAGGGGGAGGCAGGAGGAG
>PVJC01043797.1:0-14367 GCA_004026665.1 Murina feae
AGGGTCGGATAAAGAGCTTCACAGACAAGAAAAAGCTAAAAGAGTTCATCACCACCCAACCAGTATTATATGAAATGCTGAAAGGTATCCTTTGAGAATGAGGAAGAAGAAAAAGGAAAGTAAAAATTAGGAACAACAAATATATATCAACGAGTGAATCTAAGAATCAAGTGAATAAAAAATCTGATGAACAGAATAAGCTGGTGAATAGAATAGAATCAGAGGCATAGAAAGGGAGTGGACTGACAATTTTCGGGGGTTAAGGGTGTTGGGGATGCGTGAAGAGACTGGACAATAATTGTACACCTATGAATGAGGACAGTGGGGGGGCAAGGACAGAGGTTGGGGTGGAAAATGGGAGGAGGGGAGCTATGGGGGAAAAAAGGAACAACTGTAATAATCTGAACAATAAAGATAAATTTAAAAAAAACAGTTTATATTCTCATTTTAAGCATTTTGATGGGTGTATATCTCATTGCAGTTTTTGTATTTCCCTAATGAGTAATGGTATGAAGCCCTTTGAAATATCTGCTCCGCCCTCCCCATCCAGTTTGGCTTCATGGATAGAGCATCAGTCTGTGGACTGAAAGGTCCCAAGTTCAATTCTGGTCAAGGGCACATGTCTGGGTTGCGGGTTCCATCCCAGGTGTAGGGTGTGCCAGAAGCAGCCAATCAATGTTTCTCTCTAATCGATGTTTCTATCTATCCCTCTCCCTTCCTTTCTCTCTAAAATCAGTAAAATTAAATAAAATTTTTAAAAATTTGCTTTTTAGTTATTGTGTAATTTTTTGTAAATTACTTATTCAAATCCTTGCCAACTTTTAATTAGCTTTTCTTTTTCTTATTGAATTGCATGAGTTCCTTATGTAATATGAGTACAAGGCCATTTTCAGATACACACACACACACACACACACACACACTAGTGGTCCAGTGCACGAAATTCATGCACAGGAGGGGGGAGTGGGGTCCCTCAGCCTGGCCTGCACCCTCTCAATCTGAGACCCCTTAGGGGATAACCAGCAGTCAGACATATCTCTCACAATCCAGAACTACTGGCTCCTAACTGCTCTCCTGCCTGCCTGATTGCCCCTAACTGCTTCTGCCTGCCAGCCTGATCATCCCTAACTGCTCCCTTGCTAGCTTGATTACCCCTAACCATCTCTGTCTCAGCCTCACACCCAGTACCCAGGATTCCCTCCTCCAGCTGACTACAGGCACCTGGGACCCGGGCTTCCCTCCCTCTGGTCAGCCATAGGCACATGGGACCCTGGCCACCTTCACCCAGGCCAGCTGCAGCCACAGGGGATGGTGGGCAGGTGGCTTCGGCCAGGCTGCAGCACAGGTACTGGTGCCCAGGACCACAGGGTGGGCGGCTTCTCCGTCTCCTGGGGCACAACCAGCCGCAGGTGCTGGTGCCCAGGACTGCCTGCAGGCATCTTCGACTGAGCCCAGCTTTGTCAGGAAGGATGTGCAGATGATCATCCGGAAGACTTGCAGTCTAATTAGCATATTATCCTTTTATTAGAATAGGTCATGGTGTGTTTTTTCTTGCCATCATTAACCATTGTAACTGTTGCTTATGTATTAAAGTCCTATTCCTGCTAAGAATAGAAGCAGCCTCAGAATCCTTCTCACTATTCATCTTAAGTCTGATGATTAGTTGATCAGAATTAATACCTGAGGTGAAGCCTCTTACTGCAGATGTATCCCAGAATGTATGGCATCCTCTCTGCTTTATGATCCAGCTAATAATACATGGCCTCAATTATGTTGATTTGAGGTCAGTTTTCCCCTTGCAGTTTCTAGTAGATTACCATCTACTGCTTAGGAAGTAAAATTGACTGTCTCCTTGTAGATCGCAAAATAAAGCATTTTTCTCATCAATAGCATTTCATTCTTTCAGCATGAGTAGAGTAATTTTGTCGACAACCTTTTGAGGCAGTAACAGTTTACAACAAATTGACTGAGTTATTGTGTCAGGTGCTGTGCTGTGTCATAAGCAGATTTCATTTTGTCTTTGCAGCAACTCTATGCAGTAGGGACTACAGTGACTCAGATGAGAACCCTGAGGTACAGAGAGGTCAGGTAACGAGACCAGTAAAACCTGAAAGTGGCTGAGTCGCGTTTCAAATCCGTGAGCCGTGCCGTTTAACCATTACTCTCCACGCAGTATTGTGCTGGAGACTGTTCTTACCGGCTCACAAAGTTTCAGGGAGTTTGCAAGCTGGTTGTTAAACATGGTCATCATTAAAAATTAAATTATGTATTCTTAAAAGTGAATAAATTACATTAAAACCAAAAGTAATACATACTCTAAATTCATCACTCCTCAATTATTTACTACACTTTACTGTTCTGACTCCTGACACTATATCTTTTGGGTCTTTCTGGTGGAATATAATAGTGTATCACTGCACTTTCTCCTCACTCTGCATTTAGTAGCATCACATTAGCAGCTGAAATCAGCCATGGATGGAGAATCTATGCCACAGAAATTGGCCAATAATATAAATCAGAGTTTTGTTTTCTTTGATTGAGAGCCAGTTGTTAAACATTTACCAGCACAACACTGACCACATTGGCGGTGGTGGTCCTGTCAGAATGTGTTATATTATGCAGATGAAAATCTAGTTAAACAGACTTGATGTAGATATTTCCAAAGATGGAAGAATTGTCCCTGTCAACTATTTTAGTTGATTCATATCTTCACTGATTGTCATCCCCACATGGATTGCTGGATAGAACATGCCATGCTCTGTCCTGTCCCCTCCCTTTGTGGTCTTCGTTACCTTAAGGACTCTAGTTTTACATTTATATGTTTAAGTACCAACCCTAGGCTTAAAAATGTAGGCTTTTAACACTGCTCTCTCCATTCCATATCCTTCAGATGAAAAGTGGAGTTGGGTTGCGGCAGAGGAGAGAAATTCAGAAGGGGAATATTGGAGTAATGACTGCAGTAGAAGAGGGAACCTATTTCCCAGGCCACAGGCACTGGAGCCCTGGACCACAGGGCTGGCGGCTCCTCTGGGTGGCTGTGGTCTGGGATCTCGGGGCGGGTGGCTTCCCCAGCTGGGGGTGGCCTGGGATCCCGGGCAGGCGGCTTCTCCCTAGCAGTCTGTGATCATGGACAGGTGGTTTCTTGGGCAGATGGTTTCTCCCAGCTCCTCCGACCTGCGATTACCGGCAAGAGGCTTCAAAGCTAGCCTCAGGCACTGGAGCTGGTCTTCTCTGTCTCCCCTGCCTTCTGAGTCTCCAACAGGCCTGGAGCGGCCAGAGCTGGGATGCTTGCATAGTAGCTGTGGCTGCAAGGCAAGGATCCCGGTTCTGGCCTCCGGCATCTTTGTTGGGTTAATGTGCATATCACTTTGGATTGGCTGGTGGGCGTGGCCAGTGGGCGTGGCTTAGCGTAGCAGAGTGATGGCCAATTTGCATGTTTGTCTATTATTATATAGGATATTGTGAAATGTATTTTTTAGTTTGTGACTTACCTGATTTTTAAATACTTTTGTTGATTTTAGAGAGAGGAAAGGAGGAGAGAGAGAGAGAGAAACATCTATGTGAGAGTATCACATCTATTAGCTGCCTCCTGTATGCCCCCTACTAGGAATCAAGCCTGCAACCCAGGCATGTGCTCTGACAGGGAATCAAACCAGCAACCTTTGGGGCACAGGAAAATGACAATGACCAACCAACGGAACCACACTAGCCAGGGTGCCTATTTATTTTTTTAGTGATGTCATTTGATGGCAGAGTTGCTAATTTCAATGAAAAGTATACATTTATATAAAGATAGCAAAATAATTTATAAACACCTAAGAGTAATATGTGGTTCTTAGTAAGGTCTCTGTATATAATAGAAAAATTAATAGAATTTCTGTATATAAAACAAATAATTTGAAATTAAGATTTAAAAGACAATACCAATTACAAAGCTCTCAAGAATACAGGAGTACCTCGTTATATTGTGCTTTGCTTTATTGTGCTTCACAGATACTGCATTTTTTTTTATGTACTGAAAGTTTGTGGTGGCTCTGGCTAAGTAAGTCTATTGGCATCATTTTTCCAACAGCATTTGCTCACTTTGTGTCTCTCTGTCACATTTTGGTAATTCTTGCAATATTTTAAACCTTGTTATTGTTGCTATTATTATAATCTGTGATCAGTGATCTTTGATATTACCATTATAATTGTTTTGGGGCACTATGTGCCCTGCCCATATAAGACTACAAACTTAATCAATAAACATATTTGTTCTGACTACTCCACTGACTAGCCATTTCCCTGTATGGGAAGCCTAATTTCCTGAAATCTAAATATAATTAAAATTATGCCAACTCATAACCAGACAATGACCTCTCTGTGTTCAAATGAAAGCAAGGGTTTTAGATCTCTCACTTTAAATAAAAAGTTCAAAATGATTAAGGCAAGTTGAAAGGCAAGATAGGCTGAAAGCCAGGCTCCTTGCATCTAATAGCCAGTCTGTGAATGTAAAAAGAAAGTTATTAAAAGAAATTAAACATGCTACTCCAGTGAACACAAGAATGATAACATTCTATTAAACCAAAGGCTATTCAGGGCACAGCTCTCACGCTCCAATTCTATGAAGGCTGAGAGAGGTAAGGAAGCTGCAGAAGAAACGTTTGAAGGTAGCTATGGTGGCTTCATTAGGTTTAAGGAAACAAGCCATCTTTATAACATTAAAGTGTAAAGTGAAAGAGCAGTGCTGATGTAAAAGCTCTAGAAAGTTATCCAGAAGATCTAGTTAAGATAATTAAAGAAGGTGGCTATCTTTAAAAATAGATTTTAAACATAGACAACTTTCCATTGGAAGAAGGTGTCATCTAAGATTTTCATAGCTAGAGAGGACAATTCAATGCCTGATTTCAAAGCTTTGAAGGACAGGCTGACTCTCTTGTTAGAGGCTAATATAGCTGGTGATTTTGAGTTAAAGCCAATGTTTATTTATCTTTCCAAAAATCCTAGGGCCCTTATGAATTATGCTGAATCTACTCTATAAACGCAACAACAAAACCTGGATGAAAGTACATCTGCTTACAACATGGTTTACTGAATATTTTAAGCCCACTGTTAAGACTTACTAATCAGAAAAAAAAAGAAATAATTCCTTTTAAAATTTACTACTCATTGACAATGCACCTGGTCACCCAGGAGCTGTGATGGAGATGCACAATGAGATTAATGTTGTTTTTATGCCTGCTAACACAACTTCTATTCCATAGCCCATGGATCAAGGAGTAAATTTAACTTTCAAGTTGTACTGTTTCATAAATGCATTTCATATGGATATACTTTCCATAGATAGTAATTTCTCTGATGGATATAGAAAAAGTAAATTGAAAACTTTCTTGAAAAGAAGTCATCATTATAGATGTCATTAAGAACACTCATGATTCATGGGCAAAGATCAAAGTATCAATATTAACAGGAATTTGGATAATGTTGGTTTCAACTTTTATGATGACTGAGGGATTTAAGACTTCAGGGGAGGAAGTAACCGCACATATGGTGGAAATAGCAACAGAACTAGAATGAGAGAGGAGCCTACAGATGTGACTGAATTGCTGCAATCTCATGATAAATTTTGAATGGATGAAGAGTTGTTTCTTATGGATGAGGAAAGAAAATTGTTTCTTGAGATGAAATCTACTCATGATTAAACTGGTGTGAAGATTGTTGAAATAATAAAAGATTTAGAATATTGATAAATTAGTGCAGGGTTTGAGAGGAGTGACTCTAATTTATTACATGCTACACAGCAACCACTTGTGAAAGGATGAATCAATTAATGTAGCAAACTTTACTGATATCTTATTTTTTTAAAAATTGCCACAAGGACCCCAACTTTCAGCAACAATTTTCTTGATCAGTCAAGGCAAGACTCTCCACCAGAAAACATAACGTGATTTGTTTAAAGTTCAGATAATGGTTAGCATTTCTTAGTCATGAAGACTTTTGAACATTGTGCTTTTTTAATATAATTCTATTAGGCACTTCATAGGCTACAGTACACTCGTATGTGTATAAACATAACTTTTACATGGACGGGAAACCAAAAAATGTATGTGGTTCCCTTTATAGAAATATTTGTTATAGTGAGTCTTTTGGAACCAAAACTATAATATCTCTGAGGTATGCCTGTATCAAATAAATTCTTATACAATTATTGTGACTTAGGCATCTTTAGAAATCATTAGGGATGACAAAGAATATGATCTTTAACATAAAATTAAAACAAACTCTGCAACTTTGATGTTTTATAAATATTTTAGGGAAACATCATAGACTATACAAAACTATCTTTCATATTGTGAGGAGTCAGAAAAGGCTTCACATAAGTTCATTTTAAGATTTAATGGTGATCATGGGCATGCCATTTCAAAGAGAAGAGGAGGAGCTATCCAGATAGAGGAAGTGTGTGCACAAGCTTAAAGGCATGCGTATGCATCACATAATGAATAGTTCAATGTAATTAGAACATGGGTGTCATGTATGGAAGGAGAAATGTTAGTTTAGAGAAGCAATCAATAAGTTTAAGAAAGGACTTGTGTGTCAAACTAAGAAGTTAGACTATAACTAGGGTACAATTTAAGAAATGGCAAAATGGGAGCATTTTATGGCTAAGATTTTGCAAGGATACATTTTTATATTTGTGCCTATATAGCATCTTAACTAATAAAAGCGTAATATTGAAATTAACCGTTTCTCCAGGATGGGGTAAGCCATGCCCATCAGCCAATCAGAGCGGCTGTATGCAAATTAGCCCAGCCAACATGGAGGCCGTCACTCACGGACCTGAGTAAATGGCAGCTTCCATTGCAGCAGGAGTGAAAGTGAAACTGCGGCCTGCTCCGCTATCCTGGCTCTAGCAAAACACATGTTTGCAACAAAATAACAATCATAGAATCCTCAGGAGCTGAAGGAAACAGCAGGCCTGGCCTGAGTCTAAGAATAACATTGTTGCATTATAGACTCCACGAGGTGAAGCAGAGAGGAGGCTTCGTTAGTTAGTAGGCCGGCTTAAAGGAACAGTGTATCAATTATAGAAGATAAACAAACACTAGAAACCTGCGTCCAGCCAGCCTTGCTGGGACATTGAGTCACTGGGAGCTATGGACAGCCTTAAAGCCTGAAAGTGCCAATCAGCCCGTCACCCATGCTGGCCACAACCCAGTGGGGTGAGGGACATTCCTGGGGGGCTTGGCCAGCCTGCACACAGCCATCAGCCCCTCACCCAGGCTGGTCAGGCACACCAGCAGGTGGACATGCCCAGAGGGGTCCCAGACTATGAGAGGGCACAGGCCATGCTGAGGGACCTCCCGAGTGCACAGAGTGGCTGCAGGGTGGAACAGTGCAGGACCCAGGACCGGTGAGTGGGAAAGAGGCAGCAGGGTTGGCGGCCTGCTTGGCAGCTCTCCAGGCCCTTTGCGGGGCACTGGGGAGCGGGAAAGCAAGGCAGAAGGGTACCGGTGAGTGGGAAAGAGGCAGCGGGGGCATCTTGGCCTGCTTGGCGGCTGCCCAGGCCCTTTGCGGGGCACCGGGAGCAGGAAAGCAGGGCTGCAGGGGCCGGGGTCCTGCTTGGTGGCTCCCCAGACCCCTTGGCAGCATCGGGGAGTGGGAAAGGAAGGCAGCAGGGGACTGGTGAGTGGGAAAGAGTCATCAGCCTGCTTGGCAGCTCCCCAAGCCCTTTGGGGGGCACTGGGGAGTGGGAAAGCAAGCTCTTGGGAGTTGGGGGCTTTCTTGGTGGCTCCCCAGGTCCCTTCCGGGAATCAGGGAGCAGGAAAAGGCTGGTTTGACCACGAGGCGGGGTTTTCCCTGCTTTCTGGTGGCTGGAGGAAGATGGGCAGTAGGCAAGCTTGGGAGGCAGGCAGCACCCAGTCCTGACCACAGCTCAAAAAAAGAGAACAACATGCAGGGGAAGCAAGAGTCTGAGAGATCAACATAGAGGGGGTGCCTGCTCCAAGCCTGGGGGCAGGTCCCCAGCAGGTAGACACACACAGGAGGACTGCTCCGAGCCTCAGATGCGGCTGGGGGCAGGTCCCCAGTGGCCACACACACACACACACACACACACACAAGGCGCCTGGCAGACTGGGGACATCATAGGACATCCACTGAGGGGTTACAGACTGTGAGAGGGGGCAGGCTGGGCTGAGGGACCCCCACCCTCCCCCCCCACCCGTGCACGAATTTTGTGCACCGGGCCCCTAGTATATAAATAATAGGTGACTTAATAGGAAGACAAAGAGGAAGGATGATGAAAAAGTCATATTTGGGAGAGTAATTTTAGGATGGTTCAGTATGGAGGGAATCTATACCCTAATTCTGGAAGACCTGATCTGTTTGGGTTCCTTATTATGGAGCCAAAGGTTAACATGGCACCTGTTCATAATAGGCACTCAGTAAATTATAGCATGAACATAGGAAAATTAAAAAACAAGCATTTAAGCTTATTTTTGAAACTAAAGCCAGAAGGTATGATTTTATAATTTTTGCTATGAACTGATTCCTTGACTGTATTTCTAGATCATGGTCTCCCACAATTAAAATAAAAAGATGCTTTGGCTATTCATTTCCATAACTATTATAAATAAACTAAGACCTTCATCTTAAAAAATATATATTTCCCACTTCTTTAAGGGTATAATTCTTTAGTATCCAAGAACTATGTATCCTTTTAAATAATATTTATCAAGATCTATAAAGGGAATAGAAATAGATCACAAAACAAATACTTTAGAAACTTCCAAGCATTGTTTCAAAACAATTCTCACTCATTCTGTGATTTAACTTTCCTCAGTTCCCCACCCTGAGCTGACACACGCAGCATAGCTGTGCCAGCCGCGGAGGCTCCCAATGCAGAGCCGCCCTTGCAGCCTCCATCTTGGCTGGGTTAATTTGCATACAGCCTCTCTGATTGGCTGGTGGGCATGGCTATGAGCAGAGGCTCAGCCAGCCTAGGCAGGCAGTTGCAACAGAAACCTCTGGTTTGCTCTAGCTCCGTGGCTGCCGGCCTCCATCTTGGCTGGGTTAATTTGCATACAGCCACTCTGATTGGCTGGGAGGTGTGGCTTGGCTGGTGGGTGTGGCTTATATGTCTCCGGTGATGGTCAATTTGCATATTACTCTTTCATTATATTAGAGTTTTCTCTCTTTCCAATTTCACATTTCCAGAATAAATTTGGTTGGATTGATTTTGATAATTGTGATATTAAACTATTTTTAGCTAGCATTTACTTAGTTCCCATTATATACCAAATATGAAAATAAAGCTATAAAAGCATTTTCTACCAAAAAGGTAATATCCTTGCTGTATATAATAGTAAATGTGGTTTAGAGAAACTAATAAATCTGCTCTAGGTTACATAACTGTGAATAAAGAAATTTCAAACTTGTGCTGAAAATAAATATATCAATGAACCTATGTTAATATTTGATATTTTATACTCATCATAATATTAATGCATATGCTTCTCTCATACTGTCTAGAGATGAAGCTCAGCTCACCAGTTTAGTTCTTCCTTATAATCAGATATCATTTAGGAGATAACCAATCACTTGTTTTTCTTCACTAAATTTATTACCCATCTTCATATATTCCTGGCAAAGGTTGTTTTGTAAAATAAGTTCAGTCAAATAAATTGTTTTGTTTAATAAAAAATTTTTAAAAATCCAGTACTTTTATTGGTTCTATGATTTTCAAATAATAAAATAATCTTATTACCAACACCACTTCCATCAAAATTTTATTGTTCTATGCCTATTAACTAATATGCTTATTAATTATCACATGTATCAGTATACATAAATATTAATCATTTGATATCACCATATATCATAGCCTTAGTTCCTAGTCCAGAACCTTTAAGGGTATAAGTGTTTCACCTCAAGGGTTGAAATTTCCACTCCTTATGTTTTTATATATACCAACTATGGCCTTTTAAAAATATTTTTTATTGACTTTAGAGACAGAGAGAAAGAGAGAGGGAGAGAGAGACAAACATCCATTAGAGAGAAATACCAATTGGCTATATTCTGTGTGCCCTCTGCTGAGGACTGAACCCACAACCTGGGCATGTGCCCTGACTGGGGATCGAAAAGATGATCAACCAACTGAATGAGCCACACAAGCTAGTGCTTAACTATGGCCTTTAATGTTCATCTTTTGTATCTGTAATCAAAAGATTATAGATTTCCTTTACATTAAGATTATTAAGTGTCCAGGCACTTATTTTGTATTTTTTGGATCTTATATACAATGCTGCTTCCTCAACTTTAATTTTCTCATAGTTTTCTTTATAGAGTATATTTCACCTCTGAGTTTTGATATTCAAATTAAAAAATGTTATCTTTTTGCCCTGGCTGGTGCGGCTCAATGGTAGGAATGTTGGACCACGCACTGAAGAGTTTCATGTTTGACTCCCAGTCAAGGGCATGTACCTAAGTTGCAGGTTCCATCCTCAGCCTCAGTAGGGGCACATAAGGGAGGCAACCAAATGATGTGTCTCTTTCACATCCATGTTTCTCTCTCCCCCCACTCTCCCTAATAAACCATTGGGAAAAAATATTCTCGAGTAAGGATTAACAACAAAAAAAGTTCTTTTTTTAGTTTCATTGTGCTCAATAGGTCATATTCTCCATCATTTAGAAACATTTCCAGTTAATCTTTTTTATTTCCCATCTACATTGTAGTTACTTATAGACAATTAAGCCCAGTATGTTAATATTACTTATCAATTTTCTTATATTTCATCTTTGCTATAGGACTCCCTCTTCTCTCCAATGTGCATGTTGAGATTATTTGGCTAAGCAAAAGATCCTCTTTTAATATCCAGTTTAAAGCCATCTTAATGAGCCCTGCCAGTTCTGAACACAACAGGGAGTTTGGTATCCCATCTGGTTAAGTGGAGACTACAATAACTTTCATGATAAGGACATCTGCTTAGGAGAATCAAGAGTTCCATAAACCCAAACTCTCCTTCCCATTCACCCATCATTTGTGCTTTATTTTATTCTTTTCATCATTATAGCAAAGTCTTCAACATGGCTCCCTTTTTTTAAATTTTCTTAACTAAATTTCTTGATAGACATAAAATGAAACATAATAAAATTGAAATCATGTAACATCAAATCTAGTTTTGCTCTTTTTGCTTCACTATGTTTATTTTTGTCAAATATATTTAGAAAGTGATAAAACTATAGACTTAATGATGATAATAGCAATAACAATCATTGATATTTAAACAGTGCTCATTGTATAAAAGACTCTTAACTAGGCCTTCTTTGTGCATTATTTCTTTTAAGTCTCAGAACAACCTTAGGAGGAAAGTAAATGAGTATTTTGATGGCTCTCCAATATGCATTCCATTTCTCACCTATTATGTAGCAAACAAAGACAACTGGGGAAGATACACTGTTAAAAAAAAAAAAAATCCCCCACACAAGAAATCCCTACTCTCATGAAGTTTACAATCTCTCATTCTCCTGACATCTGACCTATCTGTGGATTCAGATATACAAACCAAGGAATTTTGTCATATGGTGAAGTTAAATGTTACTGGCACAATTTTACATTTAAAACAAAATAAGATTTTCACTTTAGTTATGCAGATATGGTAAAACAATGAATGAGGACCTTCCCTAAGATCCTTAAAACAAACAAAAATACCCTTTTATTTATGGCAATTCAACTCAACTATTTTTAGGGCCTCTAACATGCCAGAAATTGTGATAAGTACTGAAAGTTTGAATACAGTGAAACACATGCTCATGTTCTCAAGGAAAACATAGAAGATAGCAGAAAATAATGAAGTCCTCTAAAGTAAGTTAAAGCAAGTAAACATATTTATCTCATGAATCAACACACATAAATATTACTCATTAGAAAAAGCCTGAGTCTCTCTCTCTGACCTTATTTACCTCTATGTTACATATCATTTTAACATTTAGAAGAACAAGCTATCTTATATAGGAGAAATTAAAATAATGACATACTTATTATAGTGAAAAGTGTTCTCTATAGAAATAGGAGACAATCTTTTAAAAGAAGACCTACAAAGTTAAAAAAAATTAATGGAGATAGAAGCCAACAAATTATAATAAACCTTAAGAAAGCTACTATAGTACATTGAATGATTAATGATCAGAATAATTTCAAGTTATAGATTAAAATGTAATATCAGTAGTATATTACATTTAACACTTTGTAATCGGGCATTTTCCTGCCAAATCGCGTTGTAACGGGAAGAAAGAAATCCAATAATGGTCTGACTTTGCAAAGTCTATCTGAGTTGTCTTGCACATTTTCGTTGTTGAAATGCCAGGCCCTCCATATTTGACGGAATCTGTCTCTACTCTCGTTTTTGGAAAAAACTCGTCTCCCATGCTTTGGTATAAAAAGCGACATGACGATTTTACTCGTTTCCCACAAAATTAAGAAGTTAAGTCATGCTGACTCAGTGGTTGAGTGTTAACCTATGAACCAGGAGGTTATGGTTCCATTCCCGATCAGGGCACGTGCCTGGGTTTGTGTGGGGCATGCAGGAGGCAGTCAATTAATGATTCTCGTCATGGATGTTTCTATCTCTCTCTCTCCCTCTCCATTCCTGTCTGAAATCAATAAAATATTTTTTAAGTCAGGAAAGTACACAGTACATTTTCAGTACACTTCCATTAAGATAAATCCTGCCTTTTTTAAAGAATTCAGCTTACTCTGGCCAAGTAGCCAGTTGATTAGAGTTTCCTTCCAACATGCAAAGGTTGTGGGTTCAATCTCTAATCAGGGCACATACAATAAACAACCAATGACTGCATAGATAAGTGAAACAACAAATTGATGTGTGTGTTTTTTCTTTCTCTCTCACTCTCTTTCCTCTCCCTCTAAAATCAATAAATTAAGAAAAGAAAAAGAATTCAGGTTAAAGATGATAATCAGTTATCCAATAAACATGGCCATACCAAACGTAAAACAGGCTTATTTTTAAAATAATCAATAATTGCAAGAATTCTCTAATGACATTCTGTAACTTTAAAATCTTCACTCCACTTCTCTTCCCCACCCATTTGTAGACATTTCCTAGGACATCCTCAAGAGCAACATGGATCTGAAATCTGTTACACTATTCAATGGTTTTAGTAATTAAAAAAAAAAATATGTCCTTTATTTTTGTTCATAAATATGTTCTTTGTCAGTCTTCTCCCATTTATTGTTAAGTTTCTAGAAAGAGCTTGCTTTACTCACTGTTCCCAATTATATATATATATATATAGAGAGAGAGAGAGAGGGAGAGAGAGAGAGAGAGAGAAGAAGAAGAAGAAGAAGAAGAAGAAGAAGAAGAAGAAGAAGAAGAAGAAGGAGGAGGAGGAGGAGGAGGAGGAGGAGGAGGAGGAGGAGGAAGGGAGAGGGAGAGAGAGATAAAAATATCAATGATGAGAATCATGAATCAGCTGCCTCTGCACACCCGTGACTGGGGATTGAGTTTGCAACCTGGGCATGTGCCCTGACTGGAATCAAAGTGTGACTTCCTGGTTCATAGATGACCTTCAAATACCGAGCCACACAGGCCAGGCCTCACTACCGTTCCCAATATATATATATATTCTAGAGGCTCAATGCATGAAATTCATGCAAGGGGCTCAACCTAGGCAGTCCCAGCTTCGTCTCGAAGGTCATCCAGAAGGACGTCTGGAAGGATGTCCAGAAAGTCATTTGGCTGTTCGGTCTCATTAGCATATTGCACTTTTATTATTATAGGTTATTTTATATATTTTACCACACTTTAACTTTCAACAGCATTCCACATGATTAACTATGTTTTCCTTAAAACATGCTATTCCCTGGGCTTTTGAGACATAACATCATCATGTTTTTTACATACTTCTCTGGCTATTCTCTTTCTCGCTAGAGTCATCCTCCTCTTCTTGCCTATTGCATGTTAAGTTCCTTGAACCTAGACACTAGCTCATCTCTACCTTTCATGCGATACTCTCTTCCGAGACAGTCTCATTCAGCTACATAGAGATGACCCATAAACTTTAACTCCAGAGGATGCTCCTCCTCTGAGCTTCTGACTCCTGGGTTTTTCTCACTGTTAACATCTCTTCTTGTCTATCTCAAAAGCATCATGGGTTCAATATAATCAAGACTATGATCTTTTCATTCCTTCATGTCTCTGACAGTTAAGAACCTCGTGATCCATCTGTTAACACAAGCCAAAAATAAAGGCCATTTTCCATCACCTTCTCCCTCAAACCCCTAAACAATCCAGCCATGTAGTCTATCAATTTACCTACTAAATAATTGTTCTTGGTTGATCTACTACCATCTTGGGTCAAGCTTGCCTTCAT
>PVJC01043798.1:0-14369 GCA_004026665.1 Murina feae
CTTTAGTTACTATATTCAGAGAACATCAGATCACTTAAAACAGTTTGTTACTTTAAAAAAACCTAGTTTTATCTGTATTAAGATCAATTAAGACTCATTTTATATATTTCTTCAAATAGAATTTTATATACTTGCTACTTTATTGTTTCTTGTGCAGTTTATCACATAATCACTATTAATAAAATTTGCATATCATATGGTTGTGAAGTGATGGTGCAAGTATATATTATTTGGGTACATAAAAGTTAAAACTTATAAAAAATATGTTTTAAAATGATTTGTGTTTTCTAATAAATTTCATATGTATTAAAACCAGAAATTTTCTGCACAAAGACATTTCTGGGTAAACTTCTGTTTCTGTTCTTTATGAGCAATTTCAAAGATAGGTTTCAGGGTTTTGTTTTACTTAGTTTATTCTCGTATTCCTGAGTCAGTGATTAGTATAGTGCAATTACTCTATTCTAAAGGATTGTTTCTAAAGCTTAAATTTCTAAGATTTCTTACGTGTAAAGCATACCCCTCATGTCACCCTGACAGCCTGTGTAATATACCTCTTTCTTCAAGTTTGGCTACTATTATATCTGGTATATGTCTAACCTGGCTTTTCTCTTTTGAAAGTATAACCACCTTATCCTTTTTTAGCTCTATGTTGTTCAACTCACTGAGCAAAGAGCCCCATCCTGGTGGTTAGTGACTCACACACTTTATAGGAAGTTGCATTAAGGAATCACTGGCAAGATATTAAATCTTCCTAATTTTTATGTTAGATTTAATTTTTAAAAATACAGAGATAAAGTAGCATATCAGATGTCTCAGATGACACATGGACTTCCTATCTCTCTTAGCCTTTCTAATTTTAATTTTTATATTGAGCTATATCATTCTTCTGAAGTTAATTTTTGTTTATGGGCTCAGATAAATAAGCTTTGTTTATTACCCCATGTGGGTTTCCAGTTTTCTAGCACCCTTTGATGAAAATACTTGTCTTACCCCAATAAGTTGCTTTGATACTATTGCTAAAAATAAATTGTTTTTTTAAATGTAGGTCTATTTCTAGACTTTGTGTCTATTCCATTAAGCTATGTATCAATTACCTTGGTTGTTGGTGGCTTAAGTAAGCTCTTTTGTTATTCCAGATCATTTATATTTCCTTATAAATGTCTACTTTCATTATAAAAGAAAGTATGACACCAGAAGAAAAAAAAGCACAGGCAGCAGCAACAACAAAAATAGATATATTGCAATCATTTTTGTGTAGCAAAGGATACAACAAACAAAGCGAAAAGGCAACCCACAAAATAGGAGAAAATATTTGCAAATCATTTCTAATCTAATAAAAGAGTAATATGCAAATTAACCATCACCCTAGACACCTAAGTGACGCCCACCAGCCAAGCCACGCCCACCAGCCAATCAGAGTGGTTGTATGCAAATTAACCCAGCCAAGATGGAGGCTGGCAACCACGGAGCTATAGTAAACAGCAGGCTTCTGTTGCAACTGCCTGCCTAGGCTGGCTGGGCATCTGCTCAAGGCAACAATGTTTCAATTATAGAAGCCACAGAGCTGAAGGAAACAGGAAGCTTCATTGCCTGCCTAGGCCTCTCTCTGCTCAAGGTAACAAAGTTTCAATTATAGAAGATAAATAAATCCCAGAAACCTGATTCCAGCCAGCCTCGCTGGGACCTTGGGTCAGTGGGAGCTGTGGGCAGCCTGCAAACAGCCCTCAGCCCCTCACCCAGGCTGGCCAGGCACCCCAGTAGGGACCCGAACCCTGAAGGGGCTTTGGGCAGCCTGAAAATGGCCCTCAGCTCCTCACCCAGGCTGGCCAGACACACCAGCAGATGGACATCCCCCGAGGGGTCCAAGACTGCGAGAGGGCACAGGCTGGGCTGAGGGACCCCCCCTCCCCGAGTGCACACATTTTTGTGCACCGGGGCCCTAGTGTCTGATAAAGGATTATCAAGAGTATATAAAAGGATTATCAAGAGTATATAAAGAACTAAAACTCATCAACAACAAAAAAAACTGATTAAAAATTAGCAAAGGACTTGAATAGGCATTTCTCCAAATAAGATATGAAATAATCAATAAGCACATGAGATGTTCAACATCAATGATCATTAGGGAAATTCAATGAGGAATCACCTCAAACTATTAGAATGGTTATTAGAACACAAAAATAAAAATAAACAAGGAAACCCAGAAAATAACAAGTGTTGGTGAGGATGCAGACAAATTGGAACCTTTTAACACCTTTGGTGGGAATATAAAATATTGCATCCACTATGGAAAACAGTATGGCAAATCCTTAAAAAATTAAAACTAGAATTGCCATATGATCTAGCAATTCCACTTTTGGGTACATACTCAAAAGAATTGAAAGCAGAGACTTAAAGAGATATTGTATATCCTTGCACATAGCAGTATTATTGGCAATAGCCAAAAGGTGGGAGCACCTCCTTGTCCTTTGGTGAATGAATAAACAAAATGTGATAAACACATACAATGAAATATTGTCCAGCCCTAAAAAGGAAGGCAATTCTGGTACATGCTATGATATGGAAGAACCTTGAAGACCTTATGCTGAGTGAAATAAGCCAGTCATAAAAGGACAAATATTGTATGATTCCCTTTGATCTGAGGTAATTGGAATAGTGAAATTCATAGAGACAGACAGTAGAGTGGTGGTTGCCAAGAACAGGGTGACTGGGCAGTTTATGTTTAATGGCTACAGAGTTTTAGTTGGAGAAAATGAAAAAGTTTTAGAGACTGATGGAGGTGATGGTTACACAACTGTGAATTTACTTAATGCCTCTGAACTGTCCACTTAATTGTTAAAGTGGTAAATTTTATGTTATATGTATTTAACCACAGTTTTTAAAGAAGCTTACTTGGGTTATGGTTAGCCTTGTTTTGAATACATGGATGAATTTGGAGAGCACTAACATAACAATTTTGTCTCTAATCAACGAACCTGGTATATTTCTCTATTTATTCATATATTCAGATATCCTTTTCTTTTCCTCATCAGTGTTTTTGTAATTTTCACTGTAGAAGTCTTGAAAGTCTATTATTAAATGTATTCCAAAGTATTTAATGTTTTTTGATGCTATAGTATAGGAAAACTTTAAATATACATATATTTTTAAATCCCCACTTGAGGATATTTTTTTATTGAAGGTTAGAGTGAAAGACAGAGGGAAAGACAGAGAGAAATAGCGATGTGAGAGAAACACATTGATTGTTTGTCTCCTGCATGAGCCCCAACCAGAGCCTGGGCTGGGGAGGACCTGCAACCGAAGTATGTGCCCTTGACCAGAATCAAACCAGGGACCCTTCGTTTAGTCCTCAGGCTGAGGCTCTATCCACTGAGCCAAATTGGCTAGGGCTAAAAACAAATTTTAACTGCTTATGCAAGTGTTAAGAGCTGCCAGGTGTTGAGGGGGTCACTTAGGATCACAAACCAAACTGAAAGTTACAGTTAAAATTACTTATTACAGTAGCTTAAGCAAGAGGCCAAATAGGAATGGTTGCTGGCTCCCCAAATGTTCCATTTTCCCCACTAAATAGAACTTGGTAAAATTAAATGGATCACTGCAGACATTGGGTGAGGTATGGGCATTAATGTCCTGCTGACAGAGCCCTGACCAAAAGGCTCTTGCTGTTTTATGGGCCCAGGGGCTGCGGGAAGGAGAAGGAGAGGGGAATGAGGTAGAACTGAGTCAGTGGATAAAAGTGTCTATAAGACCCCTCCCCCAACAAGGGGTTCTTGGGGAAGATGCATGAGTAGTGTTTTAGTCTAGCTCTTCCTTCCCCCACAAAAGTAGGCCTTAAAATCCTGGAATAAATACCTCCTCGTTATGTGGTATGGTCTCTTATATATATTTTTGGAATTTATTTGCTAATATGTTGATAAGGGCTTTGTGTCTCTATTCATAACAGTCTTACTTTGTTAACTGCTTTTCTTGTAAAGTCTTTACCCATTTTTATCATCAGGTTTTACTGGGCTTCTAAAAGGCCTTAGAAAGTGTTCCTCTCTCCTCTTTTTTTTTTTTTTTTAAAGCATTTGCTTAAGATTGATATTTCTTCATTGAATTTTTGTTAAATTCCCCAATGAAAATATGTAAACCAAAGTTTTCTTTGTTAAGTACATTTAACTTTAGTATACATTTCTGAGAGTTAAACCTCAGAAATACATAAACTCAGAATTACACAACCTTAAGGTGATCTTGTTCAGTATTAAAGTGTGTGTGTGTATGTGTGTGTTCTAGTAAGTGATACTTGAATAGAATGCTTTCACTTTTGTATTTTATGATTAAGGATAGAGGAGAAAAGCTAACAAACCTAATTTTTTCTCCTTATTTTACTTTATTCACTCATTTTCTCCATGTGCTATGTGTCGTTAGTGTAACTAATTTTCCACTGAATATTGTTGTTGTATATGGAGAGATTGTTGATTAGGAAAACCATATGATAATTTTCTTGCCAGTTAAGGGACAATCTTTCTCTCTCTCTCTGGCAGTGGTAGTACATTTAATATTTATCTTAATAGGCTTAAAAAGTAAGATCTTGAAAACTTAACTAACTAACCAGGAAAATGATGGGGGAGGGCATAGGACTGAAATTGGAAGGCTGGAATTTTAAACAAAAGGTTCTATCACCTTGAGGTATGTAGGTAACTTTTCTGGGAGCCAGTTATTTCATTATTAACACAAGCAGTGTATTATGTTGATTTCCAGAACCCTTTGATTTTCACATTATATGACTTTATACTACTACTAGAGGCCCAGTGCGCTGGGCCTCTAGTATGCATGTAAGATCTTTGATTACAACCTCTTCCCACACTTCACCTCCCCCTTTCCCTCTGAGATTCATCAGTCTGTTCCATGTTTCCATGCATGTGATTTCTGCTCTTGCATTGAGCATCTGCCCTCTGGTGTTCAGTGCACATCATAGCTACCAGCTGGTCAGCTGATTGCTTAGGCTTTTATATATATACACACTAGAGGCGTGGTGCACGAAATTTGTGCACAGAGGGGGGGGTTGTCCCTCAGCCCAGCCTGTACCCTCTCCAATCCAGGACTGCTGGCACCCAACAGCTTACCTACCTGCCTGCCTGATTTCCCCTAACGGCTTCTGCCTGCCAGCCTGGTCATCCCCTAACCACTCCCTTGCCAGCCTGATTGACACCAAACTGCTCCCTTGCTGGCCCAATTGCCCCTAACTGCCCTTCCCTGCAGGCCTGATCTCCATCCCCCAACTATCCTCCCCTGCAGGCCTGGTAACCCCCAACTGCCCTCCCTTGTTGGCCTGGTTCCCCCAACTGCCCTCCCCTGTAGGGCTGGTCACCCCTAACTGCCCTCCCCTGCAGGCCTAGTGCCCCCCCACAACTGCCTTCTCCTGTTGGGCTGATTGCCCCCAGCTGTCCTCCCTTTTAGGCCTGGTCCCTCCTAACTGCCCTTCCCTGCAATCCTGATCGCCCACCACTGCCCTCCCCTGCTGTCCATCTTGTGGTGGCCATCTTGTGACCACATCGGGGTGGCCATCTTGTGTGTTGGGGTGATAGATAGATAGATAGGATTGAAAAAGAGAAATTTGGAAATGAAAAATGGTATCCAGATGTAAAGAATTCTGAATAATTTATTGCACAAATCTCCCACCAACAATGCTGTTAATTGTATTGTTAGCCCATAATATTTTTTTCTAATTTCAATTTCAGTTATATATTTTATAAATCATAGCCTATCACAAATATGTGAGTTAATTAATAGCCATTTTCCATTTTTTTACTAATTGAGACATAGGTTTGTGAGGGATGGTTTATAGTAGTTTACTTTGAAAAGTTTTTTGTTTTCTTAATTCTATATAACAAAATATTTACTGAGCTTTTAAATAGGCTAAAATATATTTGTAGGTGACATGATAGCTGAATATTTATAGCATTTCTCACTTATTCAATTGTTTTGCATATATGATATATGGTTTCTTTTCATTTTAATTCTTAATAATTTTTCTTTTAATTTTTAATTCATTATAACCCTTTTTGTGAAACAATTTCAAGGATCAATTACATTTATCTTAAACTGAAATGAAGATTATCAGTTTCTGAATTAGCTTTTCCTATTGCCCTGTACTTAATAGGATTTAAAGCTAAATATAATGTATTTATACATAAAGCATGCTCCACTTAAAAGGAGTTTCCTCTAATTCTGTCTCACTTTCTAGACTGCTCTCATGTAATATTAAGAAAATACATAATCAAGAATTGTTTTGACATTGTGAGATGACTTGGTAGCTGACTTTTACCATTGCACACAAACAATGCACTTACTCTCAATCACAGTATCACTTTCAGCCAGATAACCACTAAAATCACTCCACTGTGGTTTTCTGAAAATGCCATAATCCTTCAAATGCCACATTAAACCGAGAGAGAAAACCATCAGTAGTGCCCGCACAGTTACGTAGAAGAATGGGCCATGAACCAAGTGAAAAGATGTTCTGGAAGAACAGTAACCTTTCCCTTGATGTGTGCATTTCCCATTACGTTTTGACACAAAATGTTGCAGAATGATTTAATGGTGGCATTTTGTTTTGCTGACTCCTTTTTTTCATTAAAAAGAAGCCCAAGATAGGATAGGAATATAGGGGAAGGGTGACCAAGCACTGAATTCTATTATATGAATCTGTTTTCAAATTAAATAAATAAAATATTCTTAGGAACATGGCTTTGCCCTCTTTACATGTTAACTGTGATAAACAAATCACTTAGTTGTATTTATATGTTCACAATGATGTTATTTTTCTTTAAAGTTAATTTTTTTCTCCATTGTTCTCTTTTTTTCTTCCTAGTAACCCCCTGATTATAAATGGCATGTCAATAAATCAGGAAAGCTTGGTTTAGTAATTACATAGACCTCACCTACTACATGTAACTCAGTGGTGTCCTACTTTTTACTGTCACTTTGTATGTGTAGCTGATAATGCAAGAAAATAAAGTAGGAATAAACTCAGAGGCCCAAAAGATTAATGTCTGTTAACTCTGACAGGATACATTTCTATGGGGAATCAAGTCATCATGTTATCCCACATAAAAACAGTACAAAGTTATGTGCTAGAAATACTGACTGTAAACCTATATTAAGGACAACTGTCCTAAATATACTATATTATTTTTTAAATATATTTTTAAAATATATTTTTAAATATATTTCAGAGAGAAAGGGAGAGGGACAGAGAGATATAAACATCAGTGATGAGAGAAAATCATTGATTGCTGCCTCCTGCATGCCCCACACTGGGGATTGAACCCTCAACCTAGGTATGTTCCCTGACCTGGAATCGAACCATGACCTCCTGGTTCATAGGTCAATGCTCAACCATTGGAGCTATGCCTGCCAGGCTCTTTTTTTCTTTTTCTGTTTGATTTCTATTCAAAGTGAGTTTGCTAGGGCAGAGTATATGTATATTTTACATTTTACTAGATAACGTTATTTCATTTCCTAACAGACCCAAATATGTGACAATGTCATGGCACAGATTTTGACAATTCTGATGGATAGAAATTGGCATTTTATTATATTTTGTGACTACTTATGAGGTGGAACATTTATACATATATTGATTAGCCATCTGGGTTTTCTCATCCATGTGTTGTCTTTCCATGTACTCTGCCTCTTTATTGAGGTATTTTTGCTTTCTAAAAAATTGAGTTTACCACATATTTTTATTCTATGACATTTTATTTATTTAGTCTGGTCACTTCAGTGTAATTATTGATCAATTCTTGGTACATTTCTTGAGCTTTAATCTTCACAGTCATATCTTTTTAAATTCTGCACCCAGCATAGCAGTATTATATCTCATATATAAAATGTCATTTTATACATTTCCTAGACCTTCTTGTTCTGATGTTCGGTTGTCTTAAATTCCTGAAAACAATTTTTGGTAACAATGAATAATTTATTGATGTCAGATAAAATTGCTATCTGTAGGCAAGATTTTCAGTGACATTAAGTCTGTTTTTTTTAAATATACTGGCAAATAATAACTCAATATATGTAATATAAAAATACTTATGTATATAAATAATGACAATGCTTACTTTCTACTTCATTGCTTGACCTATAATACTCTAAAATAAGATTAGACTTGGGATTAGATTATAAGTCCTCCTCTTGATTGTTTATTGATTTGAGAGAGAGAGAATTTGTTGTTCCACTTATTTATGCATTCATTGGTTGCTTCTTGTATGTGCCCTAACCAGAGATCAAACCCATAGCTGTGGCATATCTGGACTTTGCTCTAACCAACTGAGCTTCCTGGCTAGGGCCAATTGCTGTTTTTATCATTACAATTTTTACTTACTCTAACTTTGTTAGAGGAACTTGAATTAGAAACTAGAACACAAAAAGTGACATGCCTTATCATGTATTTCAAAAGATTTATTTACCGTTAAATCTGGATTTTTTTCTTTAAAATCTTGCATGTTAGAAAGGATCTTATGATCTTTATTTCCTTGCATGTATGATTATCTGAAAACTACATGACTGATTCCAGGGTTTATCATTTCTCTCTAAAACAATACCTTCTCTTATTTACCCATGTTGATTATTATATTTAATTCTATCTTAGACAAGGGTATGCTGTTATCTAACAAAAGTTTGTTTTATTATACCCTTACTTTAGTTCTTTGGTGAAAGAGAGAAAGAAATTTGAACAATTATTAAAAAGTGAATAACAGTTCCTTCAGCCTTTCTTTCACAGGTCCTATAGTGTTCAGTGCTTTATGATTTTCCTTTAAAGTGCAGATGAATACTCTGGAAAAGTAACTTTGAGAAAAGTATTATGGGTAAAAAGTGACAAGTTAGAGGATGAATATTACTTCATGACTGTACTATTAAGAATGTAACTGTATGATTTAACTTTAGTGTAAAATTGTCTATATATTAGCACTATGAGAACTGATAGATTGAACTACAGAAAAAGTAACTCTAAGTATGTTCCCTCTAAATAATTGCAAGTGGAGGAGGAGTTCTGCCTTGAATGAAACTGTTAGGCCCTCCCTGTAATTGCTCAGTAAATCAGATGGACACAGACACCTGAACAAGGCAAATAGGCCTACCAGAGACTAAATCAATGGGATTCAGTCCCATCCAGGTGAATTACGTCAGTCAATAACTGACTGAAACTTTCAGATGCAAATTTCTCTTGTCAGGTTACTTATTTGTGTCATTATTAAAGAACTAGGGGCCCGGTGCACAAAAATTTGTGCACTGGGGGGGTGGGGGTTCCTCAGCCCGGCCTGTGCCCTCTTGCAGTCTGGGACACCTCGGGCAGCAGACTGGCTTCGGATTCTCCGCACTGTGCAGCAGACGCTCCTGCACGCCCTGTGGAGGCCCCTGGGGGGTGGATGAAGGTGGTGGACCCTGGACGGGTGCTCCTGCACACCCCCGAGGAGGCCCCCAGGGCGAAGCCAGGCAGCAGACCCAGGACAGCTGCTCCTGCTCGCCCCACAGAGGCCCCCGTGCTCCTGGATGCATTGGGGAGGCTCCCGGGGGGCGGAGCCAGGCAGTGGACCAGGGACAGGCGCTCCTGGACACCCCGAGGAGGCCCCAGGCCTGACCCCCACCCCCACTGAGCTGACACACCTGGCACAGCTATGCCGCCGCAGAGGCTCCCAGTGCAGAGCCACCCTGCCAGCCTCCATCTCAGCTGGGTTAATTTGCATACAGCCTCTCTGATTGGCTGGTGGGCCTGGCCATGAGCAGAGGCTCAGCCAGCCTAGGCAGGCAGTTGCAACAGAAGCCTCTGGTTTGCTCTAGCTCCATGGCTGCTGGCCTCCATCTTGGCTGGGTTAATTTGCATACAGCCGCTCTGATTGGCTGGTGGGCGTGGCCTAGGTGTCTCGGGTAACAGTCAATTTGCATATTACTCTTTTATTATATTAGATTGAAAAATTGCCTTATTATATCAAGGACCTTCTGTGACATGGCCTATAAATGTAGAACTTTTTTAAAAGAGAAGTTGAATTTCATGTAGAGCATTCAGCACCCTGACCAAAGATTCTTTGACTGTTCTTCTGAAGCTTTCATTTGTAAAGAAATCATAGAATCAATTTTTCCCTATTTTTTTTAAATCTTTATGGTTGAGAGTATTATAGATGTTCCTCCTTTTTCCCCCCATACCCTCCTCCACCCAGTTCCTGCCCCACCCCAGACCTTTATCACCCTACTGTCTGTGTCTGTAGGTAATTACTTCTCCAGGAAATAAGTTTCTGTTCTTAAGGCTTTCAACTGATTGGATAAGTCCCACAGACATACTCATACTCTTCCCATCCCTCCCTTCCCCCCTGCTGCAACTCCTCAATCTGCTTCCATGCCTCTGATTTTGTTTTATTAACCAGTTTATTTTGATCATTAGATTTCTTGTTCATTTATTTTGATTTTTAGGTTGAATTGTTGATAGATATGTATTTGTTGCCATTCTTATAGTTCATATTTTTATTTCTTCTTCTCCTCCTCCTCCTCCTCCTCTCCCTCCTCCTCCTTCTCCTCTTGCTCCTCCTCTTCTCCCTCCTTTTTCTTCCTCTTCCTTCCTCTGTCTTCTTTCTTCTTTAGTAATACCCTTCATATAATACTGTTTTGATGGTGATGAGCTCCTTTAGCTTTTTTTTGTTTGTGAAACTCTTTATCTGACCCTCAATTCTAAATGAGAGCTTTTCTGGGTAGAGTAATATTGCCTGTAGGTCCTTACTATTTGGCACTTTGAATATTTCTTGCCACTCCCTTCTGGCTTGCAAAGTTTCTGTTGAGAAATCAGCTGACAGTTGAATGGGCTCTCCCTTGTAGATAGCTTTTGTTGCTATTAAGATTCTCTCTTTGTCATTAACCCTTGGTATTTTAATTATGATGTGTCTTGGTGTGGTCCTCTTTGGGTTCCTCTTGTTTGAGACTCTGTGCCTACTGAACTTGAAAGTATTTCTTTTACCAGATATGGGAAGTTTCCTGTCATCATTTCTTTAAATAGGTTTTCAATATCTTGCTTGCTCGCTCAGCTCCTTCTGGACCCCCCATAATGTGAATGTTGGTAAGCTTGAAGTTGTCCCAGAGGCTCCTACACTTTCTTCATATTTTTGGATTCTTTTTTTTCCCTCTTCCGATTAGGTATTTTTTTGTTTCCTCATAGTCAAAGTAGTTGATTTGATTCTCAGATCCCTGTAAATTATTCTTTATTTCAGTTAGTTTATGCTTAATTTCTGACTGGTCCTTTTCATGTCTTTGACATTCTCACTAGGATCCTTGAAAGTCTTATGAAGATACTTGAGTAACCTTATACCTATGGTTTTGAACTTGGTATCCAGTTTGCTTGCTTCAATTTCTTTCATTTGTGATATGTTTGTCTCTGCATTTTGTTTCTATATATTAGGAAGAGCTGCTATGTCTCATGGAATTGGTAGAGTGGCCTTGTGTAGTAGGTGTCCTCTAGGGCCCAGTGACTCAGCCTCCTCAGTCACCTGAGCTGGGCACTCTAGGTGCACCCCTGTGTGGGCTGTACTCTTAGTCTTATAGTTTAGCCTGAATTGCTGTTGGCGTCTCGGGGAGGAGTTGACCTCCAGACCAATTGGCTGAGTTGATCAACTGAGACTATAGTGGGAGTGCTGCTGTGCAGAAGGTGAGGCCCAGCTGTGAAGCAAGGCAGGCTGGCACTAGTGCTGGATCTTGGGTCTTTTATTGATAGGTTTGGGACATGCTGTCACCAGCTGCAGCTTGTTTGAATGATTTTAGCAAAGTCTGAAGCCTGAGCAAGGCAGACCATTCATATGGGAAAGCTGCTACAAATGGTATGGGAGGGGCTGCAAATTGGATGGGATGGGGTCTAATGGAATCATTTGGGCAGAGCAAACAATGTGGATTCCTCCTTTCCCTATTCTTTTAAAAATAAAATTCCGAAGTTGTCTTCAAATTTATTTTTCTAATTGATTTCATATTCATTAAAGATATTAAAATCTATTCATTTATTCATCCATTAGAATTGTTATATGTTGTATATGATATCTTCTCTATATATAAAAAGCTAAGCAACCATTACAGCAGAATGACCAGAACGACTGGTCGCTATGACACACGCTGAGCAGGCCAGCAAACAGTTAGGGGCGAGCAGGCACGTGAGTGATTAGGGGCGAACAGCCCCAGATTGTGAGAGGGTGCAGGCCAGGCTGAGGGATGCCCCCTGCATATATATATATGACGTAGAATTTAGATTTAGAGGATCATGAGAATCTTTCTAAAAGGAATCTTTCTATTAGAAATTTCTATTAAACCAAGGTGACATTTGAGTGAATCTTGAAGTATGACCAGATTTCAAAAGATGAATATGAGAGGTAGCAAATCTTTCAAGAGAATGAATGAAAATGGAAAAGACACAGAGTAGAATTAGAGTAATGTGATGTAAGTTTAAGGTAGATTGGAGCCTGGATTCAGACTAAAGATATTAAGAATCTAATGGGGATCCACTGACAGCAAGAGATAATATGACAGATAGTGCTTTGGAAGGTTGATATTGTATAGGCCTGTGTAATAAATGAATGAGCAGATGGAAGTAGACCAGTTTGGAGGCTGATGGGAAAATAAATGAAGAGGATTCAGGAGACACAAATTCATACTAGAGGTTGTGGCAGATAATTAACTAAAATGGGGAAGCAAGGAAGAAGGTGAATATTAAATGATACTGGCTGTCTTTAATATAACTCAAACAAAAACAAAAAGCCCACAGTTTGAGATTCTGAATCAATAAATTTTAAATTTATGAGGCTGGAGTTTGGGCATCTGAGGTTTTACAAACCTTCACAACTATTAGGTACCTAGTAGTTGCTATGCCAGTTCTCTCCCAGGCCCTTAACTTTACTCTTTTAGTATACTAAGTTCTAACTGTTTGGGGAAGACTTTAGAAAAGCATTTATTCAGCAAATAATTATTGTATAATAAAGGCCCGGTGTACAGATTTGTGCACTGGTGGGGTACCTCGGTCTGGCCTGCACACTCTCGCAATTCAGGACCCCTCGGCAGATGCTAGTTCTGGCTCTCTCCTTGGCCAGGCCGAAGGACTCCTCTGGTGCATAAATCCGTGCACCAGCCTTCTAGTATGCATATACCAGTAAGATCTTTGGTTAATCTCTTCCTGCCCTTCCCCCTCCCCCTTCCTTCTGAGAGCCATCAGACTGTTCCATGTTTCCATGCCTGTGCATTGAGCATCTGCTCCCTAGTGGTCAATGCATATCATATCTAATGGTCAAACGGTCACTTAGACATGGATAGATATAGATATAGATATATAGATATATATAGATTAATTTGCGCCTGATCCTGAATTTAGTCCTCCTCAATATACACAGGTGAACAACATAGGAATGTACCTGAGAATGTAAACATCCCTGACTTTTTTTTTTTTGCATATGCTTACATGTTTACTGATCTAAACGCAAGTGAGTGGGCTTTTTGGAAGTCTTTAGACTGGAGCTGTGCTTATGTAGGGACCTCGTAACACTAAGAGCCCTATTAGCTGCTAGCTGAACCTGATCATTCACTTGTAGAGATAATTTTAGTGAGGAGACACAGTACTCTTGGGCAAAATGGTATAATGAAATGATGAAGGAGGGATGCAGATAATTTCACAATCATTTAAAGCTTTGCATGCAAAATGACAGACCAGTTAAAAACGTGTTTTTCCCTAACAGTGACCCATGAACCAGATTGACAATAACAGTGGCTCCAGAGAGTTAGTTCTGAAATAGTGCAATATCTGATAATAGCTCTTACAGACCATGACCTGATATTTAAAATTTCTTTTTTTACTATAATCAGAAAGTGCAATACCTCAGTCCTGCCCAACAAAACTTTCAGGTTTTAGACTATAAGCTTTTATTTTCCCTTGTGACTTTCTCTTTAACTCCTGGGATATTTTAAAGTATGTTGTTTTATTTTCAGATATTTGGGGGATTTTCCATATAGCTTTCTGTTAATGATTTCTAGTTTAATTCAACTCTGGTCAAAGAACATATTTTGTATGATTTTGTTGAAAATTTCCAAAACATATGGCTGTTCTGTATTACTTGAAAATGAATTCATTGAGGTTTGTTTTATGGCCCAGATTATGGTCTATCTTGGTCCATGTGCACTTGAAAGGAATGTGTATTCATCTGTCGTTGAATGGAATATCCTTTAAAACTAGGTTGACAGTGTTCAGGTGTTTTTATATATACTTACTTTCTATCTAGTTATACTATTAATTACTAAGAGAAGAGTATTAAAATCTCCCAAATATAACTATAGATTTGTATATATCACTTTGGAGTTCTGTTAATTTTTGC
>PVJC01043799.1:0-14372 GCA_004026665.1 Murina feae
GCCTCCGTACCTCTGTACTTTGCTTCCGCTGCTGCTCTGAGTCTCAGACTCTTCTCTGGTTGTAGGATTTTCACTCAGCCAGCCGTCCTGCGGGTGCGAGTGGTGTCCGTGTGTTCTTTTCGTGGTTTTTCTGAAATAGTTGTTCACAGCTGCATATGCGGTGTCTACCCTATGCCGCCATCTTGTTTCTCCGGAGTAACATATTTTAGATATTTAAAGGAAGAAAATGTGTGGACCAAGTATTTTTTAACTGTTTTACATTATAACTGATATACAATAAACTACACATTATTAAAATTTACCATTTAACTTTTGACACAGGATAATATATCCAGTCAAACTGAATTTGAAAACTTTACTTATTTATTGACTTTTAGAGAGAGATAAGAAGAGGGGGAGAGAGAGAGAAACAAAAACATCAGTTTGTTGTTCCACTTATTTATGCATTCATTGGTTGATTATCGTATGTGCCTGACTGGGGATTGAACCTGCAACCTTGGTGTATCAAGACGACATTAACCAACTGAACTACTGGCCAGGGCCCAACTGACTTGAAAGGGTATAAGCCAAAATACTTATTATCATGCAAGATGTCATAGAACATTGTTCTCACAATTTGTTCGTAAAGAATTTACTGGAGAATAAGTTTCAGACAACCATTGGAGGCATTAACATAAGGAATGGAGGTAAAAATTAAATACACTTGAGGAGTAAAACTAAGAGATAGTTGGAAAGGAAAGCATATAGTATATAGTAGCTATATATTTTGACAATGTTGAAAAAATACAATTATTTTTTAAGGGGAGAAAGGAATGAACACATGCAAAAAATTTTTAACTGTCTTTAGCATTCATATTGGTAATGAAAATATTGAGATTTTTACTGACACATTTATTTGTTTTATGTGGGATGAACTAAATGAGTAATTATGTGACATTATTATTCTACTAGAGGCCCGGTGCATGAAAATTCACTGGGGAATCCCTCAGCCTGGCCTGTCCCCTCTCAGTCTAGGAGCCCTCAGGGGCGGGAGGCGACCCAGTGATCAGGAGAAGGCGATGCCCCATCATACCTCTGCTGCTGCCACTGCCAGTAGCACAAGCCTCGACCGGGCCTGGTTACCCGAGTCTCAGGCAGCTCTGGGCGGCTGGACAGCCACCATCCAAGGCTTGCCTGTGCCTCAGGCCGGCCCTGGGCGGCTAGGGGGCTTAGGGGCCTGAGGGACTCTGGAGGCAGGTGTATGGAGCAGCTGGGCCTGCCTGGATGGGCCTGGCCTTCCAGCACGCCTGCTGCCCTGATGGTGCTAAGGGGACTGGGCGCCACCATCTTTGAGGGTGGGGCAGTTAATTAGCATATTCCCTCCTTATTGGCTGTAGGTGCTGCGATCTTTGAGGGTGGGGCAGTCAATTAGACTTTATTAGATAGGATCATTCCCAATGTCCCTGAGAAATCAAGATTACTGATATGGAAGAAAGAAGATATAAAAGTTAAATAAAAGTCTTATTATCCTGATTATAAATTGGAAGTATTAGCAAAAATCCATGAGATAACCTCTCTCTATATGTAAAGCTTTATATCATAAAAGGTACTGTATATTATATATAAATTTTATCTCTGGCTAGCTATGCATTTTCAACTCTGTCTACCAAAAACCCTAGTAACAGTGATAAACCCAGTAACGATGAGCCTCCCTAGCTCCCAGATTATCTTGAGATCATATTTGTCACTAAAAGAAATCAAGGAACTAGCTGGTTTGGCTCAGTGGATAGAGCGTCAGCCTGTGGACTTAAGGGTCCCAGGTTTGATTCTGGTCAAGGGCGCATGCCAGGTTGCAGGCTCCATCCCCAGTACAGGGTGTGCAGGGGGCAGCCCATCAATGATTCTCTCTCATCATTGATCTCTCTCTCCCTTTCCCTTCCTCTCTGAAACCAATAAAAATATCTATATATATAAAAGGTTAATATGCAAAGTGTCCCCTCAGGAGTTCAACTGGGAGAACAGGAGTTTGATCACTCCCCATGATGTGCACTGTCCACCAAGGAGTGGTGCGGAACATGGGAGGCACCCAGCAGTGGTGGTGGGGTGCTGAGGGAGCGAGGGAAAGAAGAAGCAAGGAGGCAGGGGAACTGCGAGGTGGCAGTGCACGGGAGGCGAGGGAAGGAAGACGTGGGAGATGGGGAACCTGATCAGCCCTGATCTTGGGCCAAGCCTAGGGACCCCTACCTGTGCATGAATTTCATGCATCAGGCCCTAGTATTAAAAAGAAAAGAAATCAAGGCTTTTTAGAAAAAAAAAACATTGATCAAGATCTAGGACAGGAGAAGCGTAAGATGAACACCTTGTTATTCCAGATAGTAAGGAGCTATAAAAGATTAATGAGGTTGCATTAAAAGGATTTCAAGAGGTTTCCACTGGCCCAAAGTAGGATAATCCAGATATCAATTAACGCAGAGGATAAAAATAAATACACCAAATATTTTTAAATCCAACGATTCATAAGGATGAAATAAAAATAAACACTAATTGACATTTCGTTTGTATGTATGCAATGAACCAATTACATGACGCCTGCCTGCCAATCACTCTGTTAGGCTAATGGATAATAGAAGATCAGAAAAAATTTTTTGCTGCCAAGTAGAGACGGAGAAGAGTATAAACTTACTTCTAAGTGGGTAACTACCAGTACCATGATCCTGAGATCTACTTCCACTCACCAAGTACAATTACTGTGATGGCTTAAAAAACATACTTAAATTTTCAGGGTTTAATTGAGTGGAACTAAATATATCACCATTTGCTAAAAATATTTACTGTATTTACACCTTATACAACTGTAGAAGCTTTCTTCTGAATTAAAAGGCAATGTGTACATGTGCAAGTGTATGTGTGTGACACCAAGTAATTTTGACTGATCTTATTTGACCACTATGAAGGATTGTCAAACATTACTTATGCAGCAATACATGCTTAAAAATATGTATTATAATTCTTACAGAAATTGTAACAACTACTATGAAAGAGAAAATTTCAAAACAATTATAATTTCTAAAATTAAACATACACTGTAATATTATGTTTAATGAATGTGTACACCGCCAGAGCTTTTTAAAGGGATGTAAAAGATAAGGTACCTATACTAAATATGATCATACAATTCAAATTAAACATTTACTTAACACACACACCCAATGCAGAATCAAAATAGGTATGAAGATTTGAATCCTATCACAATAATGTTAAGCCATGTAAAACATGTAATTTCATCTTTTTTATTTTGACAGACAAAGTTGGCTTTTAAGGAAGTCACTTACCAATGAATGGCTCTCCTTCACACACAAACAAAACATCATCATCCCTGAGGGAAATAAAAATTTAAAAAGGTACCATCAAAATCCAGAAATCACATGAATTATCTGTTTAATACAGGAATTAGAATTATGTAGAAGACAGCTTTGCAAATTGGACCATGTAAATTTCCAGTGCTTTCATTGTCAAACACCCTCTACACACACATTTAACTATCCTTGGATTTAAACTCAAGTAAGATCCAGCATATGAAAGTACTTTTGAAATGGAAAACAAGTCAACAAAACAAAACCCACTATACAGATTATTAAAATTAAGCTTTCTTATCAATTGAAGAATGTTATGTTCAAAGGATATGATTAAAGCCCTAGCTTTAATTCTGTAATACTAAATAAATTACTGGAGTTTTCTCCCATATCATCAGCTGCTTTGTGCTTTGGAAAGGAAAATAAATTTTTGTATTAAATTTAGGAAGAATATATGAAGATAACTGTTGTAAACACTCACCTACTATATACCCACCACACCCCCAAATGTAAGTGACAGTACATAATCCGAAGTCACGGATTATCAGCGATATCCTCCTCTCCTACCCCAACCCATCCCATCATTACTATAATAACTAAGTTACCAGATTGTTCTGTGACCCACAAATTATTAAACAAGTATATATTTTATAGTTCGGAAGGCTTATGACCCTTTATGTTGCAGAAATTTTTATTTCCTATAAAACATCACAGGAATACACTGAATTTCTCTTATAAACAAAGTCTTTTTAAGAAATCATTCAACAGTGTGACTCATCTACTCTATAAAAGCGAAATATTAAAATTAACCGTTTCTCCGAGACGGGTAAGCCACGCCCACCAGCCAATCAGAGCGGCTGTATGCAAGTTAGCCCAGCCAACATGGCGGCCGCCACTCACAGACCTGAGTAAACAGCCCTTTCCATTGCGGCAGGAGCGAAAGTGAAGCTGCACCCGCTCAGCTCAGCTCCGATTAAACTGCCTCTAGCAAAACACAGATTTGAAACATTTGAAACAATATAACAATCATAGAATCCTCGGGAGCTGAAGGAAAGAGCAGCTCCGGCCTAACCAGTAAAAGTAACAATTGTTTCATTATAGACGCTGCGAGGTGAAGCAAAGAGGAGGCTTCAGTTAGTTAGAAGGCCGCCTTAAAGGAACAGTGTATCAATTATAGGAGAAAAAACTCCAGAAACCTGCGTCCAGCTGGCCTTGCTGGGACGTTGGGTCAATGGGAGCTGTGGGCAGCCTTAAAGCCCCTCACCCAGGATGGTCAGGCACGCCAGCAGGTGGACATCCCCTGAGGGGTCCCAGACTGCGAGAGGGCACAGGCCGGGCTGAGGGACCTCCCGAGTGCACAGAGTGGCTGCAGGGCGGGACAGCGCAGGACCCAGGACTCATGAGTGGGAAAGAGGCGGCAGGGTTGGAGGGCACCGGGGAGCGGGAAAGAGGCGGCAGGGTTGGAGGGCACCGGGAAGTGGGTAAGAGGTGGCAGGGGGGGGTCTCGGCCTGCTTGGTGGCTGCCCAGGCCCTTTGCGGGGCATCGTGGAGCAGGAAAGCAAGGCTGCAGGGGCCGGGGTCCTGCTTGGCAGCTCCCCAGACCCCTTGGCGGCACAGGGAAGTGGGAAAGGAAGGCAGCAGGGGACGGGTGAATGGGAAAGAGTCGGCGGCCTGCTTGGTGGCTTCCCAGGTCCCTTCTGGGGATCAGGGAGCAGGAAAAGGCTAGCCTGACCACAAGGCGGGGTTTTCCCTGCTTTCTGGTGGCTGGAGGAAGATGGGCAGTAGGCAAGCTTGGGAGGCAGGCAGTACCCAGCCCTGGCCACGCTAAAAAAAGAGAACAACATGCAGGGGAGGGCAAGAGTCTGAGAGATCAACATAGAGGGGGTGCCTGCTCCAAGCCTCCACTGTGTGCCTGGGGGCAGGTCCTTGGCAGGTAGACACACACAGGAGGACTGCTCTGAGCCTCAGATGCGGCTGGGGGCAGGTCCCCAGTGGTGACACACACACATACACACACACACACACACACAAAAGGCGCCTGGCAGACTGGGGCCATCATAGGACAACCACTGAGGGGTCCCAGACTTTGAGAGGGCACAGGCCGGGCTGAAGGACTCCCTCCACCCTGAGTGCACAAATTTTTGTGCACTGGGCCCCTAGTTTATGCATAAAAACGGAAAGAATATGGAAGATAAATATTGAAAAACTAAGAAATTCTCCTATTTTATTTGGATTTTTAAATACGTATCTTTTAAATTTATAACTATTTCTACTTGCTCAAAACGCCAGTTAACTTTTTAAGACTAGTATGAAAATTTATTTTCTTCTCTTTAACAAAAATCAGCTAGCAACTGTATGGTCTGGATAGTTATTTTCTCAGATGTTTAGTTTTTTAATTTATAAAATGAAGGGACTAGAAGTTATTAACTTCAAAGGCAGTATATTATATTGAAAAGTCATTATGACCTAAATTTAACTGAAAATTAAGCTTTGTATACTATTATAATGTAGAGCATATTCTTTTCACTCCATCAATTTTCTTTTAATCTTCACCAAAGGATATGAGAATATATGCTTACTGACTTTAGAGAAACAGAAAGAGAGAGAGAGAGAGAGAGAGAGAGAGAGAGAGAGAGAAACATCAATGTGACAGAGAACATCAATTGGGTGCCTTCCATACGTGCCCGGCTGGGGATTAAACCCAAAATCTAGGCATGTGCCCAGACCAGGAATTGAACCTGCAGCCTTTTAGTGTATGGGACAGTGTTCCACACTGGCCAGGGCTCACTCCATCAATTTTTTGAAAAACTCTATGCTTTGCCAGTGAAATGAGATAACGTAGGCAAAGCAAATACAACATAACTGGCACATAGTAACTTGTGTTACCTTTCTGTATTTGTTCAGCCTCAAAATTCTATGATCCTATGAGGATGGGATGAAGTACACTAGATACTTGTTTTAAAGAGATAATTCTGCCTTGGATATTTAAAAAACGGAACCAAGCCCTACCTGCTTTGTCTCAGTGGATAGAGCATCTGTCTGTAGACTGAAGGGTCCTAGGTTTGATTCTGTCAAGGGCACATGCCTGGGTTGTGGGCTCAATCCCCAGTGTGGGACATGCAGGAGGCAGCTGATCAATGATTCTCTCTCATCATTGATGTTTCTCTCTCTTTCTCTCTCCATTCCTCTCTGAAATCAATAAAAATATATCTAATAACAAAATAAATAAGAACTGAACCAAAAAAACAAACCACTATTATGGTAGATCATTGATGAGTTAACTCTGCTTAGCAATTTTCCACTAAAGCAGTGGATTTTTATAATCCTATATAATAAAAGTCTAATATGCTAAGTGTCCAGTTGTCTGGTCATTCATTCAACCAATCAAAGCGTAATATGCTAATGATATGCTAAGGTTGCTCAACTGCTTGCTATGACATGCACTGACCATTACAGGTAGATAGTCCACTGGTCTACTGTCACTATAATGTGCACTGACCATCAGGGGGCAGATGCTCCGACTGGTAGTTTAGCTTGCTGCTGGGGTCCGGCCGATCATCGGGACTGAGCGAGACAGGCTGGACACACCCTGGAGCCCTGATTATGCATCGGTGGGGTCCCCTGGCCTGGCCTGCATCCTCTCACAATCTGGGACTCCTCAGGGGATGTCGGAGAGCCAGTTTTGGCTCAATCCCACAGGCCAGGTCAAGGGACCCCACTGGTGCACAAATTCATGCACCAGGCTTCTAGTTTATAAATATTTGTAATATTTATAAAATTCAAAGCATTCTTAGAAAATCAATTGAACAGTAAGCAGAGGCACATAAAATTAAAGAGATCAATTAGATTTCTTTTTTACTTTAATATATTTTTTTATTGATTACAGAGATGAAGGGAGAGGGAGAGATAGAAACATCAATGATGAGAATCATTGATTGGCTGCCCCCTGCATGCTCCCTACTGGGGATGGAGCCTGCAATCCAGGCATATGCCCTTGACTGGAATCGAACCCTGGACCCTTCAGACCACAGGCTGATTCTCTATCCACTAAGCCAAACCAGCTAGGGCAGATTTCTAACATTAAAAAATGCATGTCTTATTAGAGTCATTTCTAGTGCCATAAAGAAATGCCTCATAACTATATATGAACTATGCAGAGACTATTAACTATATTGGAATGTACTGAGGATTTTCTATCTGATCAATACACGCTAAGTTCAAATGATTTAAATTCCAAATAGCAAATAGTAGGCAATCACTTGCCAAAATCTTACTCTTTAACAGTGATTAAACCACTGCTTCAGGGAACTAGCATAGCACCAAGAAGTGAAGAGCTCAGAGTGGAAAGTTTATGAAAAGCGAAATTTACCTGATCAAAGCAATATCATCAATCAGTCCACCTTTCCCATTATACACACTAGTGGCTTTTATGCCAAGTTTACTGCTGGCCACAGAGAGTAAGTCAGATAAAGTTCCATAGACAGCAACCACCTGTAAAACACACCACATTAATTTGAACAATTTGCATAATGAATTTCATCACTCATAAATCATAAATTATCACATCATAAACTGGACTAAAATGAGATTATCATGTAAAAGAAGATTTTTGAGAGGTTCTTGAGTATTCCTTTTTTCTTCTATGACAAATATTTACTGAGTGCCTAATATTGCTGAAATCTAAAACTAGAGAATCATAAATTGTCTGACTAAAAGCAATCTACAGTCTTAAGGTATATTAAATAGTGCTCTGGTTATGCTGCCTGTTGATTTGAGACAAATTATTTAACCTCTTTATGCTTCTGTTGCTTTACCTAGAAGTGAAGAAAATTGTTGCACCTACATCAGAAGGTTGTCAGGATAAAGTGAGCTAATGTATAATTAAGAGCTTAGCAAAGTGCCTGAGACCTATTAAATCTTTATAGTGTTTTTACATTATTCTTTTGCTACAGGAATGTTTTATTTAAAAAACTAGAGGTCCAGTGCACGAAATTCATGCAAGGAACTCGCCCCAGGGCCCTCGCAGCCCCGGCTTCATCAAGATGGTGTCCGGAATATCATCCAGAAGGTTGTTCAGCCATCCGGTCTAATTAGCATATTACCTTATTATTACAGAAGATAGAAATGATTTACTGCTGTTTTTTTATAACATTTATTACATCAATCACCATATGAAAGGTAACAACTTCCCACCTCATTTAATTCCTCAATAGCTACTTATTTTATGAAAGCCAGACTTTAGCGCACATTCTAAATAGAGCAAGCAGCTGGGTTTGACCTATCCAGCTGAAATGATCTGTCCTGCATTCAATCAGGCCGTCTGATGCATGTGTGAGGTATATGCAATTGCTTAGGTAGGGGGTTGAAAATCTCTACATGAAGTGAATTTCTTGCTCCAGTCCTAATTGTAACTATGGATTCTCAGCAGCTGAGTTGTACAGTTGTACCCTTATCAGTTAGAGTTTATGAATAACAAGTAGGCAAGGAGCTGAACATGAAGCATTTATAGCCAACTGACTTCCCACAGGATGTTGGATAAACATGCTATATGAAACAAGAACTGGGTTTGGCCTTTGCTCGTCAGTGACTGGAGTATAGTAGACACTGAATTTTTAGTTAAATAAATGAAGTTAATAGCTGGGTATGGAGGGAGTTGTTTGCTAATCTAGCAGCATGCAATCTTTCAATAGCAGAGTACTCAGATTTCAACTATTTCCTCTTGTATCATAAGGAAAAAAACCAGGTAACTGTTCCAAGCATTTGGGAAAAGGGCTGTAGGCAAGCACAATTTAAAGGGGACTAACTGAATTGTTAAAATAATGCACAACCTCAGTGTTCATAACAGGTGAATGGATGAATAGCATGTGGTATATACATACAGTGGACTATTATTCAGCTATAAAAATAATAATATTGTAACATGGGTGAATCTGGCAAACTTTATGCTAAGTGAAATAAACCAGACAATAAAAGGACAAACATTGTGTGATTCCACTTATATGAGACTAACCTTTTATTATATAGGATAATTAGAACAGGCGAATTGTGTGATTCCACTTATATGAGACTAACCTTTTATTATATAGGATAATTAGAACAGGCGAATTCATAGAGACAAAGTAGAATAAAGGTTACCAGGGCAGAGTGGGAAATGGAGAGTCACTGCTTAATCAATACAGAGTTTCTGTTTGGGGTGATGAAAGGATTTGGAAATATAGAGTGGTGAGGTTATATACATTGTGAATGTACATAATACTAATGAACTGTACACTTAAAAATGGCTGAAATGTTAACTCTAATATCCTATTTTTCCACAATCTATCTATATATATAAAAGGGGGGTAAGGACAGAGGGTGGGGTGGGAAATGGGAGGAGGGGAGCTATGGGGGAAAAAAGAGGAACAACAGTAACAATCTGAACAATAAAGATTAAAAAAAAAAAAAGGCTGACTGCCCATCCAGCCGACTGGCTGGTAGGTGTGACATGCACTGACCACCAGGGGGCAGACAGTCAATGCAGGAGCTGCTGAGCTGCAGTGACTTGGCAGCAGCAGTTCTCTGGTGATGCACCTTGGAATCTGGTTTACTGCACACTTACATTTGCATTACACACCCTCTATGACAGCAACTTTGCAGAGTGCCCTCTTGCATTCTGGGGACCTCTCAGGGTATGTCACAGAGGCAGTTTTGGCCCGATCCCCACAGGCCAAACCAAAGGACCCCACCTGGCAGAGGAACACCGCTCACTCCATAGACCCCTTTGAGCCACAGCGCTGCCCCAGGTGCAGTCGGCTGGGGAGGGACCATGGGCGGTTGGTTCCCAGGCGTGTCTAGCTTGTCTTGCCCAGTCCCACCCTGCCAGCCACCTTCTATTTAATTTCCATTCAATGTGCACAAATCTGTGCACCAGGCCACTAGTAAAAAATAATAATCCAAAGCACTTGCACAGAGCAGACACACCATAAATGAAAACTCAAATAAAATGTGTCCTGCGCATTTCCTATCATTTCTCACATCTGTAATGGAGCCTGGAAATCTCACCTTTATGGCAGATACATGTTCCTGGGAGAAAAGGAAGAGAAACAAACTGCATAAGGCATGGATACAGGGTGTGAAGAGAGAAAACAGAAAAAAGAATTTAAAAATGCAAAGGAGCCCTAAACGGTTTGGCTCAGTAGATAGAGCGTCAGCCTGCAGACTGAAGGGTCCCAGGTTCGATTCCGGTCAAGGGCACGTCCCCAGTGGGAAGTATGCAGGAGGCAGCTGATCGATGTTTCTAACTCTCTATCCCTCTCCCTTCCTCTCTGTGGAAAATCAATAAAATATATTTTTAAAAAATGCAAAGGAGCAAGAGATTGACCAAAGGAAATGCAAACCAACTTTTACAGTATGGAAAGTACTATGGGTGGCAAGTACTATGGGTGGCAAGTAAGAAAACCCTCCTTTTCAACATTAACATCCTTGTCTCCGCTGTTATACTAAGAATTTTCTAAATAGGTCTTTCTCCTTCTCCACTTTTTACCACTGCTTCTTGTACATCTCTACATGGCTTTATTTAGCCTGACATTACACTCTCCTAACCCTAACACCAACTTTCTCTTTAAGCATTTCTTTTCCCTTCTCTCTCAAGCGGCCATATCATAAAATGGATGCAAATTTCATGCATCTGTGTATATGAAGCACTGTATTTAATTTAAATAGAAGAACCTACATTTTATATGACTTTTTAAAAAATTACAAAATTAAATTGTTTTCTACTTCCATATGATTTATTTTTTTCCTGCGGGTCAGTAGTCTCCTAAAGAAAATGAAGGCTACCCACCTGCTCCAAAAATTTTGAAGCCACTAGCTATTTAAATTTTAACCTATTAATTAAAAGTTGAAAGTCAATTCTTCTGTCACACTAGCCCTTCCTTCCCAAGAAACTCCAATTCCTTTCCCTCTCTTGCCTCTCCTCACCCAATTCCTTTTGGTTTTTAATATTTAGATGTTTTCATTCATTTTTGTATTTCTGTGCTCAAAAGCCACATTAGCTAGTGGTTACTATGTTGAATAGCACGGCTATGGAATATTTCCACCATCACAGTAGGATAGTGCTATTCCAAAGAGCAGAGGAAAATTAAGAACAAAGAAATATCTATTTTAATTCTGTTAGGCTTGACCATGCCACAGCAATGCATAGCAACAAAGTGACAGAACCTGTTTTATATTGGAGGATTGAATAGCTGACTTCTTTCCTTACTTCCCCATTGAAGTCAAATTTGATTAGAAGACAAGAAAAAACCATGTATAGAGTTATGCAATTCTCAGGGCAATCAAAGTACAATAGGAGTTCCCTTGTAGGTTGCAAAAATAATAATACAACAACATGAGTGAATCTGGAAAACATTATGCTAAGTGAAATAAACCAGACAATAAAAGGATAAACACTGTATGATTTCAATTCAGTTTAACTTTTACTTCATTATCACTTAAATCAACCCTCATATACTTTAAACACAATTTATCATTTGACTAAAATATTTTCTGATCTGACTTTTTGTCTAGACTGTAAAGTTTTGATTAAAAAGTTTTTATGCATTCTTTGAATACAGGTAACCACTCAAGCTTAGTCCAAAGTGCTACCCTCCTTTTTGAAGCCAGAAAAATAACCAGTCAGTTTAAAAAGAAGGGTCCACTAGAGTAAATGTCACACTACCAGGCTTACAGCAAGCCTTTGGCAAACATTTCCTAAGTGGTGGATGAAATCTTCATTGCTTTCAGAGTGTTGAACTGGGACATGCCTTCTTTGTGTGTCAGTTATATTTATTTGTCTTTTCCAATGACATTAAATTGGAACACAAAGTATATAGTATAAATGCAATTCTATATGATATTCATAAAATTACTGAAAGTGGCTGTCTTTGGATAATGGAATTATGGTTAACTTATTTTCTTACGAACTTTTGTTTTGTGTTGTTTTCCAGATCTGTTACAATTAACTTGTGTTTCTGATTTTATAAAGGGCAAAAGTTATAATTTATTTGAGGTTTCCACTGCTCTAGATCAGGGGTGGGGGACCTCATGTCTGCCAAGGGCTATGCGAATATTTATAACATCATTCTTGGGCCATACAAAATTATCAACTTAAATATTAGCCTGCTACATTTGGTCAAACATTTAATTAACTCACCCCTAATGCCTTGGCTGGATCAGATCAAATGATTTCTAGGGACCTGAGGGCCAGACGTTCCCTACCTTGCACTTGCTTTAGAAATAAAAATTATTTTTTGCAGTTGACAATCTAGCAATTGACAGTTCCTTTAAATAAAATAAGCAGAGGGCCATCAATTAGAGAAAATGAAATTTAAATTAATGCAAATAATAATTCTGTAAATTTTGAAAATCTCCTTAAATTGGACTAATATACCTGTTTTTCACTTGGAGGGGATTTTTGGCTTTTTTTTTTTTTTTTAACTATATCACTTTAGTTTGATTTTTTTTTTCCCTAAGATTTTTATTGATTTCAGAGAGGAAGGGAGAGGGAGAGAAAGATAAAAAGTTCAATGATGACAATCTTTGATTGGGTGCCTCCTGCACGCCCCCCACTGGGGAATGAGCCTGCAACCTGGCATGTGCCTTGACCAGGAATCAAACGGTGACCTCCTGGTTTATAGGTCAGGGCTCAAACCACTGAACCATGCTGGCTGGGCTAGTGTGACTCTTGAGCATACTAATACTAACATATTGAATTTTATAAAATAATATTCTAAAGCTCTTTTACATAAGCGAATCAGAATATCAGATTTTAAAATAGTCTGTTTAAAAAAGATTCAAACAGACTAGTACGTGATGTACCTTTCTTTATATAACAACTTTGTTGAAAAAAAGCAGCAATGGAAATCTTGTATATATCATGGATGTGTTCCAATTGCTATATACCATGTTTACTTTGGTCCTCATTCAGAGCCTGCGCATTTGTAAAATGGTCATGATCATAATAGTTATTTGCTTCATGTGCATTATACTCCCCAGTGTGGACCTGAAATTTCCATGTCACTTTACTAACTTAGGCACTATACTATACCTAGAATGAAAGCACTCTATGGAATCAATTGAGAAACACATCTGTTAAAGTTTATGACCACTATAATATACTGCTATTTAACTTAATTGCTTTTAAATTTCAGGTCCTACGGTAAGTGAAAGCTATCTATCAATTGAGAAAATAAATGGTGTATTATGCACAGCAGGACTTTTCAGTTTAATGTAAGATTTAAGTATCATTTTCAAACTGTAACCTATTATCAGTAAAATTCAATAGTTAAAACCTGCACTTGTGTTTAAAACATTTTTTATATTCCCCACAATATCTACTACATAATACACAATTGGTAAATACATGATTAATTTATGCAGGCCAATTTAAATTAATGCAAATAATCAATTACAATGACTAACTTAATGTAGAACTCAACTTACTCTACTTACACTTTCAGTTGAATACATTTAAAAAATTAAAATGAATTTATTCCTAAAAAAGATGGCATTAACTCTAGACAAAAAAGGCAAATACTAAAATTATTAAAAATTAAAAAGTCTGAAAAGATCAAGTATTGAAGAGGATGTGGATCAATGGGAAGGTTTATGCAATGCTGGTGGGACATAAATTAATGCAGTGACACTGAAAAATAATTTGGCACTATTTTGTAAAATTAAAACATTCACACACTCTAACACCCAACGATTACAACTGAAATATATAGAAGCCAAGGTTCTCAAATGTGTAGTCCCTAGACAGGCAGCTGTAACTATGGGAATACGTTAGAAACTGAAATCCTAGTCCCACCCCAGACCTACTAGCACTGAAACTTTGGGAGCGGGGTCCAGCAATGTGCTTTCTCAATTTCTCCAGGTAATTCCAATCTAAACTAATAAAAGCGAAATATTAAAATTAACCGTTTCTCCGAGACAGGGTAAGCCACGCCCACCAGCCAATCAGAGCGGCTGTATGCAAATTAGCCCAGCCAACATGGCGGCCGCCACTCCCGGACCTGAGTA
>PVJC01043800.1:0-14410 GCA_004026665.1 Murina feae
CTGTGATACTATTGATACTTAAATTTAAGATTTTGAATTAATAAAAGGAAAGATAATTTTCTTACAGTTAAATTGCGAATGGTATCTTTTCTGGTATTACAGATGTTAAACAAACTCAAAGTTCTTAATCTACGTAATTTTTAATCTTTCAACTGACAAGTCACCACAAATTTGGTAGATATTTAAAATGCATGTACTATATAGTGAGAAGTGTGACCCATCAAACTGCAAAAGCCAAAGTTATTCCATTAAGTTTTTCCTGTCCAAAGTCATGATATTTGTGACTTGTGAGCATGGGAAAAAAAGTAGTTCACTGAGTAGGTTTTGTTCCCAATATTAATCACAGAAACATGGTGATGACGCAGGCATTCTGCCCCAGCCCACTGGAAGAGGGACTCTGGGCCTGCTTGGTTGCTGCTGTCACTGGGGTGCTGGGCCCCCTGGAGGCCGAGTCTCCATGCTTCGGACCCCAGCAGCCCTGGCAGGGGGCTCGGCACCCCAACAGGTCCGAGCCCTGCCTCGGCGCTATGGCCACCGGAGTCTGAGGCACGGGGACCTGGCCTGCAGGGCACCCGGCACCCCAGCAGCCCCAAGCCCAGCCTCAGCACTGGGGTTGGAGGAGCAGAAACACAAACCTTCAAGTGGGCCCGGTACCCAGCAGCTCCAAGCCCCAGAGACGTGGAGAAGCTGGGGCCACTGGGGCTACAGCAAAGACACGAATCTGCAGGAAACCTGTGGAAAGGGAGATAAACTATCATAACTTTATCTCCCTTTCCACAAGATGAGAAAACTGACCCTGATTTATTTAGTGATATGGCCTACACCTTTCTACAAGCACAGGGTATGTTATGACCACTCCCAGGAAGGTCTGGTCAGAATACTGTCTCCAGGGAATAACACTACTGTGGCAAATCATCTAAGAAAGGAAATAAGCTTTTGTTGGGTTTATTCTGAAGGTCAGAGAACATGCCACCCCAACATATGCTGAGTATTACATTGATGATCTTGAGCTGCAGATGCTTGAAAAGCAGCAAATGCAAGGAGAGGCTTTCACTAAAGTCTCCTGATCTGCCTAAAATCAGACTCCCACAAAAGGTTCCCTCAATGGGAAAAGTGTCATCAACCAGTGAAGACTGACTCCTGTCACAGGAGACTACAAGTTGACATCACACCCAAACTTTGTTACAAACTATCTCTCCCACCCCCATTCATCTTTCCTAAAACTCATGTACTCTCCTCTAAGAGGCCTAGATATCCCGTCCCCTTTCCCTAGGAAGAAGGTATTTAAATCTGGATTCTAAGCCACCTTGGGGAGTTATTCATTTTTCCCTGGGATCTCCCACATATACACGAGGTACACATGTTAATGAACTTTTGTGTTTTTTTTCTCTTGGTAATCTGTCTTTCATTACAAGGACCTCTGCTAAGAACTCAGAAGGGTAGAGGAACACTATTTTTCCTCCTCCTCCATAATTCTACCTCAGTTAGGAGGATCAGGCTGGCAGGGGAGAGCAGTCAGGGGGATCAGGCCAGCAGGCAGGTGAGTGGTTAGGAGCCAGCAGCCCCAAGGGTTCCCTGATTGGAGAGGGTGCAGACCAGGCTGAAGGACCGCCCCCCCCCCCCCCCCGCCCCACCCAGTGCACAATTTTTTGTGCACCAAGCCCCTAGTGTAATATAACTGAGAAGGAATATTACACATCTTAACCTGAATCTGGTTGCATGAGCTAGAGTGAGTGCCCTGTTAAATGAGGAAGGCACCCAAAACTCACCTCCTGCTGGAGATTCAGGGTACTGCAGCTGAGGTTACACAGATACGGATTAGAATCTCAGAACCACCTCTCACAGTGAGAAACACATTTTAAAAACCATTGCTTGGCTTCTTTGAACCTCAGTTTCTGAATGTGAAAGAAGTGCAGAAATGCCTACTGATAACTTATATGTCTGGCATTCTACCTATGCCTGGCACCTTGCATTCTCTTTTCCCTACCTCCTAGTCACAACTATTAGCTTCTTCTAATTTGATAACTCCATAGATTGTTCAGATTTTCACTTAAGCCTTGTGTGTCCACAGGTGCTAGATTCCTCTTCAAGAATAAGCATTTATTGCCTGGCTGGCATGGCTCAGTGGTTGAGCGTTGACCTATGAACCTGGAGGTCACGGGTTCAATTCCCAGTCAGGGCACATGCCCAGGTTGCGGGCTTGATTCCCAGTGTGGGACGTGCAGGAGGCAGCCAATCAATTATTCTCTCTCATCATCGATGTTTCTATCTCTCTATCCTTCTCCCTCCCTGTCTGAAATAAATAAACTCAATAAAAATATTTTTTAAAAATAAGCATTTCTTTTTGTTCCAATATTAATATGTGAGTGAGAATCCTTTTTGGATCTTTAATCATTCTTAGTAAATTGAGCAATAGCATCTTCTGGTACATTTTACTTATAATTCTGTCCACGGCCTTTGCTGGGTGGATAAAGAGCAGAACACAGAACCAGGCTCTGGAGAGTTACAAGGAGAGATAAACACTATGCCTGCCTTCAGGGAGCTTATAAACAAATGGCAGAAGTAAGTTGCATGGCAGACATCTATGACTACACCCACATCTGATGGCAAGACTATGTAGATACAAAGCTGAGTCCATGGTAAAAACGGATGTAATGAAGAGGATTACAGGATGGGTGGGAGCAGGTGGCCTCTAGGCCAGATGAACCAGCCACTAGCTGAATTTTGTACTACACTGAGATTTCTTCAACAGTCTCAGGATTGCTGTGATATCATGCTTTTAAATATATATATATATATATATATATATATATATATATATATATAAAATTGATTTCAGAGAGAAAGGGAGAGAGAGAGAGAGAGAGAGAGAGAGAGAGAGAGAGAGAGAGAGAGAGAGAGAATGATGAAAGAGAGAATCACTGATTGGCTGCCTTCTGTACACCCCCCACTGGGGATCAGGCCCACAACCTGGGCATGTGCCCTTGACTGGAATGGAACCCAGGACTCTTCAGTCCATAGGCCAACGTGCTATCCACTGAGCAAACCAGCCAGGATGATATCATGCTTTTCAAAACATTATTTCCAAGTACAATCCAAACACATTATCTAAAGGAATGTTCTACATAAAAGGATTTATAATGTAACTATTATATCTGGAGTGACTTACTAAGTACCCAGGGAGTACACTTCAGTCTATTTGGATGCAGTCTTAATAGAAGTTTATAGACCCCTCACAGAGACTTTGGTTTGAGCTTTGGAGAACCATCCTGGGAGCAGCATCCCTAAGGAAGTGATTCCACTTTTCTCCCACAATTCTCTCTATTCTGTGGCCAAATGAATCTTCTAAAAATTCATGTATCACCATTACTCAAAACTCAAATATTCTAATACAGAAGTTAACATCACTTATCATGTTTTCAACTTGTGCTTCTACCCTTTCTCACGGTCTCCACTTCCCTCCTAACACTCCACCATATCGAGCTGCTTGTTGGCTAGTTAGCACACATACTTTAATTATTTTTTTTATTTCAGTGTGGACATGTATTTGAGAATCTTCGCAATTCTTGGAGTAGATTTTCTTTCCCATATCCATCCTAATTCACATGCTACCTCTTATCTAACATTTTCTTCAAACTCTGCCCTACTCCAAGTAGTTCCACTCTTGAAATATTCATTGCTTTAATCATACTATCAACTTACTGTATATCTCACGATTTTATAGCTATATGTCTACCCTTCCATTAGAAGCAAATATCACAGTCCTATTTTCAAAGCATAAAGAACAGTCGTCAGTGCACCAATAGAAATTGAATTGGAGTGACAGTTGTATCAAAAGCTTTAGCTTTCCAAGGAAAATGCCCAAAAAGGTCTCTAAAATAAAGTATTACCAGTAATCCTGAATATGGGCTTCTTCAAGGGGCCTGATTACAAGTAGCCTTTCAAAGTAGGTACTTAGAGAATCATCCTATTATCCAAATTGTGCTCATAAAATTTTCAAATGGTTATAATCACAGTCTATTCCATTGCATGAATATTTGAGATGGATATATTGGAAAACTAGGAAAGTTATCTTGCAGTGATAGTAAAATAGTGAAGTGCCCAAGAGTAATTCAGGCTAAAGTTAAATGGAAAATGAAGCAGGTCAATGCAGGTAAAAAAAAAATAATAATAATAAGCGCCACTCTTTTAAGAGCCAAGAAAAATTCTATAAGATCTTAGAAATCATGTTGAAATACAGATTGCTGTGGCTTGTCAGTGGAAAGTTTCCATCAGGCTACGGATTTAAACTAAATTAAGGATTTATTTAGATTATATTTAGGAAAAAAACTTCCCAATATCAAAAGCTATTAAATGGTAGCGATTACAAAGTAAACTCAAGGGTCATGAGAAACGTATTAATCCACACATTAGAATTCTGAATGCAATTATGGCTACAAATGAATAATGGTCCCACCCGACCTATTGTAACAAACCGGGAAGAAATCCTTTTGCCACTGCGAGTGAAAACAGAAGTCTAAGGTGTTCCAATAATGAGAAATATTGCTAATGACCTTGAAACATTAGCAATGAGCAATGCTATGAGCAATGCTATGTACTCAAGTTCCTGCTTTCTGGGAAAATGAAGACATACATTCTAATATACCTCTCAAAATATTCTGTTCATAAGGTTCAAATGGTATTAATACTCTTGAAATGTCTACTTCACTAAGTTTTCTTTACAGGAAGGTTTCTAAATTTAAATATTATGATCGAACATTGATTTACTGATTAACACTAAGGGGAAAAAAGACAAGACACTTGAATCACAATTTAAAATGTGCAAGAAAATTAGTTAGGATAAATATTTATTTCCACATAACATTTCTTAGTTGTGAAAAACACAATATCCTAGTCACATTTACACTTTACTTAAACTTTGCAATAAATTACATTGAAGATATTCACCAATTTTGACCAGGAATCTGAAATTAGGAAGAAATATATAACACTACATTTTTCTTATATTTTATATGATTTCAAAATAGTAGGATTAACATAAGTATATCATTAAAATTCACACAAGAACAAAATGACTATAAAAATACTCAGAAATACAGAATTTCATTGGATATGATTGCTTATTCAAATAGGTGACCATGTGAAGGTTTTAACTCACTATGATCGTTTTTAACAGAATAGTTATTCATATATGAAAACACTAGGAGGCTGCTTATGGGACTGACTGGCACGTACTGCTAGTCTAAATCATAAAACAACGGGAATGTTTATAATGTAGTATCTGTATTACAAAATATACGAAGGCAACACATTGAGAATGGAAAGTTTCTGTATTTTTTCCTTGGCATTTATAAACACAGACTTTGTTCACTGCATATTCTTCTTATGTTTTTTAGGCTTATGTTCCATAAAAGAAATGGCTCCTTAAAAGACTCTGAGGGGAATTTTTCAGAAGGCATCAAAATGTTGAACCTAATGAAGGCTTTATTATTGGTGTTTTTTTTTTAACCCCTTATAAGCTTAATCATGAGAGCTTTTCCCCTCACTTTTCACGTACACTTATACACAGAATATGCAATGAATGATTTGGAAAAGCAACAGGGCTCTCAATAATTCCCAAATGGGACACTGAAGATCACTGATCATTCTTGGGAAACAAGAGAACTACAAGGTTTGTTTTCGTTAACTTCACATTCATCTAAAACAAAAGAAACACTGTATTCTTAGTAATGCTCAAAAATTCTCAACTTTTCTTCCTTTTATAGAAGCTCAGTAAAGATGATTTCATATGAACTGAAATATCTACAGAAGCTTTTCAAACAGGATCTGAAATTTTCATTTAAAAGATTATTTTTCTATAACATGCATTTAATTAAAAAGTGGAAAAGAGCTTTGTAGAAAAACAGAGATCTGTCAGTCTAACATTAGAACATGATTCAGAAGCAGCTTTAAGCAGTACATGACCTTTAGCAGAAGTGGAATTTCATGGACAATGACTCACCATTGGTATTCCACGAGTTTGTATATAATAGGTTTATTTGGAAAATATTCATTGTCAATGGGAGAGAAATTTAACAGCATATTTCCCATAAAGATTCTTTTGAAAATCTCACAAAACTTACAAAGTTTTTCTAAAGCATTTCGTACAAGCCTAGTATTTGATCATGTAATCACAGCTTGAATTTTAAGCAAATACTTCTTGACTCTTTGCATTAGTGTCTGATTCTTTTAAACAAGTTGTGACTAGGTTTCTACATATTGTTTTTTTTTCAAATTTAAGTTTTAGTTACATATAAATTCTTAACTATTAAATGTATCATATTAAATCAAGGAAGTGCATAAATTCAATTGTTAAAAAGTACTTTCCAACTAAATTTTTAATCTGGTTATTTTGAAATAAGTCACTAATACAAGATAAGAAGTAAAACTACCTTTCAAAATTCTTCTCAGTGAAATTACCAGGTATCCTCAGGTCACTACAGTAGGAAAATACAAACTAGGTAAATATGACTTATCTCGTTAAGAAAGCGACTGCTCTCAGAACACTGACTATGAGGAGCCAGAGTTTACAAATGCCTAAGCACAGCAAGGAATGCAGAGGTTCTTGGACAGCTATTGTATATACTCACAAGTGTGTCTCACTGCTCAGAAGTTTAAACACAAAAGAAACAAGTATTGCACTACTTACAGTATGAAGGTGGGTTTGGGATGAGATACAGAATTTACAATACATGATCAAAGCAGTTTTATTAATAATTGTGGCACTCTTCTCATAGATTTGTAAAAAATAAATTGAAGATCAAGTCATAGACAAGTCTCCCTGTCAACACCCTTCTGGGAGTCAGCTTTCTTCTCTTTTCGGCTTTCACTGCTACAGGGGGGAAAGGGAGAAATTTATTACGGCAATTCAGCATGGCTGCTGTGAGATCTGCTTGCTCAGACACAAAACCCATCCGCCCCGAAGCGCCACAAGGGCCCTTAGGCATTGCGCTTTCATGCTGGGAGCACACATAGATAGATAGCAACAATTACAACCCTCTGTACTCAGTGAGACAGAAACCAAGAACTGCAAAAAAGGGGGAAATTCAAACACAGAAATCAAAGACCAGACATTTTAAAAACACAGTTTCAAAAGCATGCAGGATTAATACCGTGGTTTTCATTTGGGAAAATGAATCCCTCGTGGTTACTGAAAATGCCGGTTGTGCCCTATCTTAAGACGGCACTGACACTGTAAATGACACAATCGAGATGCCACAGAAGGTATTTCCGGGCCCTGCTGCAAGGGGCCCGTCCTCTGCGCCTGGACTGGACCCTGCATCTCAGTGAGAGCCCTGTCCTGGTCAGTAGATCTGGAAGGAGGTGGCCACCCCGCACACTGCCCTCCGGACACCCGTGCCGTCTCTTAACAGACAGACCCTGTCCACCCCAGGAACCATGTTCCGCCTCACTCAGTCCAGAATAAATTCATTCCCAAGTGGCTTCTGTTTCAGCTATTGCGTAGTTAATTTCACTAATGGGCAAGCTGGTAATGGGACTCTCCCATTTCACCTTCATTTTCCTCAATATTTTTCTGATGTACATTTTTCCTTCTCTCACATTGACAGTTTTTATGGAGACCTACAACAGTGCGCTCCCATGCGCGAAGCTCACGCCGAGAGTCCATGCTTGTCAAAGGGCAGGTGCTCCTCCCCACTACTTCCCTCGTATCTGAGCCGCTCTGTGACCCGCCCTGCTGCTGACATGGAGGGCAGCCTGCAGCTGGCCGGCCTCCGAGGCCTGAGCTGGAAAAACTCAGACATTATTACTTTTCATGTTAGACCTTCATGTAAATTTGTAAAATAGTTGCTGGTGGGGAAATCCTTGATTTTAATAACTCTTTTCCAAGGATTAAAGTGACCATTAAAACCTTTTATTCTATGGGGTCTCCTGTGCAGCTTTTACAATGGTCAGTAACTAAGATATATTCTAAGAGTGTGTTTTTTAAATTGTTTTTCCTCCATTTCAAGCTAGAAACAGCCTTTCTCAGTTGTCACCACCACCCGGCACCATCAGGTAAGAAGTGCCGGAGCTTCTGCCATCGGTGGCACGCTGCCAGCGCTGAGAGCTGGTGTGAGCGAGTTGTCTGTGGCACCCGGGTTTATGCCTGCCACACTGCGCAGCGCACGCTACTTGCAGGTCAGAGCAAAGCAACTCTTCTCACTTTTCTTTTCTCCTTCCATGAGAAGAGATGACAGTGTGTGCATGATGTGTTGAGAGCCTTAACTCTGTATTTTTAACTCCTCTATCTAAATGACTCACTTTCTTTTACTTTAAGTTCCTTTCATATGACAAGTGTCTGCTACCCTACTTTCCAAATTAACTTCTCCTGGGGCTCTACCTGACTCCCAGTCTCTTCGGCCAAACAAAGCCGATGAAAGGGGCAGCTGGGACAGGGAAGGAAGCCCTGGGCTTGAAACACAAAAACTACATTTCGTTTCTGGAAGCTGAGAATGAGCTGTCTGACCTCGGCTAGTTATTTAACTTCTCTGGAACCTGTTTCCTCATCTGTAAATTGGTTTGACCTGGATGACAAAGGTCTCCTGTAGCTTGGACGCCATGATTCTGAGTCTGGTATTCCCAACTCCAGGGAACGCCTGTCTTTTGAAAGACAGAAGGACAGCTCCTGACTGCAAAAGACTGCGGGGACAGACACACACTGGCCTCCACATGTGCACAGTTTCTATGTGCACAGTGCCCTGCTCTGTATGCTTTTGATAAATGAGCAAAAGCCTCGTGCACTATTAGTCATCAAGAATGGAAAAAAGAGACTCAGGATGTCAACTTGGTTCCAGACACGCTTTCCTCCTGATGTCCTACTTTGATCGTACTGGTTGTTCAGTTACAAAACAACCAATTATGATTCAGGCTTTTTAAACTCTAAATTAGTGGGTTTTGTATTCGATTTCATCACACTATGAAGTAGAAGTTTTATAACCACCTCAAAATATCTATAAAAAATAGAAAATTAAATTTTCTTACGGTATGGCTATTACTCTGTTCCTTGTTACACTGGTTTTCTCATTGCCAATCAATTATAAACTTTCATTGTAATAAAATATATATATTTATTAACTATATTACATATATGTCATACCTATTATGTACTATTATAATAAATATATATTGCATGTCTATTACATGCCACATATATAACACATATTACATGTTTAATGTTATATATATATATATTTCATATTATATAGTACTCTGAAAAGACTGACGGATAGAAAGTGGATGAGACAGTGTCCCTTCCCTTAAGGAGTTACAATTTAAAATAAAAGAAAGTAAAATTTCAAGAGAGAAAAAAACTTGACCCACTACATCCATGCTGCTAAGCAATCTTGAAATTGTTATTTTTCAATGACACCAAAATAGAAAATAAACAACATTTACCAACAGTCATAACAGGACCTAGGAAATCAGATCAAGAAAGAGAATCCAGAATAGAAGAAGGTAGTGGGGATAGGGACATGACACACAGGGGAGCAGGGTGGGTGGTCGTAGAGCCTAGCCACTGCCACCAGGGCAAACCAAGTGCTGCTTTCCCCAGGGCTGCCAGGTACCTTCCCAAGGAACATCCAGCTTGGGTGTCAGTTTATAAAGCATGGCAGCTGCTCACCTACTCTGTGCAATGAAACCTGTTTCCATCCATCCACTCAATAAGCTGAAGGGAACTTGTCCCATGTGTGAACTAGGTCAAGTTAGACATCCCACAGGGGTGGTAAAATTGCAGTTAGTTCTCAGGAACTTCTTCTGGAGGGCTTTTCAGTTAAACTGAATGAAATATTCTTATCAATGAAAAGTGGATGAAATGATGGAGAAAACATAACTGCTATTCCAAATTCCACTAACAAAAGGCATCTAGGCTCCTCTCTTAGGCAAGGATAACCAGGGCTGGGGGATGGAGGAGCCAGTTTAGGTCTCAAGAACTACAGACTCTGGTAATCTGGTTTGTTTTGTTTTTTAATATATTTTTATTGATTTCAGAGAGGAAGGGAAAGGGAAAGGGAAAGAGATATAGAAACAACAATGATGAGAGAGAATCACTGATTGGCTGCCTCCTGCACTGCACAACCCCCAGTGGGGACCAAGCTTGCAACCCGAGTATATGCCCTTGACCAGAATCGAACCGGGAACCCTTCAGTCCTCAGGCCAACACTCTAACCACTGAGCAAAACTGGCTAGGGCTGGTAATCTGGTCTTTAGGCCTTTTTTGCCAATGGATAATCTAGCAGGCACAAAATTTTTACAGTTCCTGATCATCACACTTTAATGCTCCAACAGATTCAAAGAGAAAGCAGTGGTTTGGGGAGGATATTGCTGTTATTAGTATGGGTGGTTTTAGGATTTCTGGAAGCCACACTCTTTCTGTCAGTTTCCATTGTTATGAAGATGAAATATATTAACCACTAATTGAGATATATTTAATCACATGGAATTATACAGATTTTATTACATCTAAAGGTTGAAAAAAAGAAAACTGGGTAAACTTTCATTCCACAACAGTTTGATTCTCATGCTAGTTGGAATATATATTCAAAGAATAAAAACCAAGTGGATATATCAAAATATAAATTATGGCCTATTTAAAATTGGACCTGCTTGTGACACATTGCGTTGGTCACTAGAGTTCATCTCGTGTCGGAAATCATCTACATACATATTTTTAAAACAACTAGGCTTTTCTAGTGAAAAACATGACTTGACTACTTACTTTAAGGAATACCTAAACTATCATAAGAACTTTTGCTTGGTCCTGGCCAGGTAGCTCAGTTGGTTGGAGCATCATACTGGACACGAAAAGGTTGTGGATTTCATTCCCAGTCAGGGCACATACCTAGGTTTCAGGTTTGATCCGTGGTAGGGGCACATACAGGAGGCAACTAATCGATGTTTCTTCTTACATCGATGTTTCTCTCTTTCCCTTCTTCTCTAAAATTGGGTGAGGATTAAAATCACACACACACACATACACACACATACACACACACTTTTGCTTGAACCAAAGAAAAACAGAGACAGAGTTTGCACTAATGGATTTGTTTACTACAGGAAGAAAAGCCATCTATAAGTTCAAGTGTCTCAAATCCTCCACATAGTCCCATATCTGGCATTTATTTTGAACCCATAAACTTTGAGTTCAATTTTTTTTTATAAATCAAAGAAATGCCATATTTTTTATATTAAAGAGCCCACAGACATATATTCAAAGGATTTGAGAAATTACTCCTCTCATAACTCTGATTTTCTTCCAAGACTTCTAGCAAAACTGTGTTACTGTGAGAATGACTCTAACAGACCATAGCAGGGATCTTTGGGAAAGGACGATTAAGCACATTTTAGAATAAAATATGACCTTCGCTTGAGCCAAGCAAATAAATACATGGAGATTTTAAAGTCCAGTTAAAAGACAGAAAGCATCAACCCGATGCTTTGAGAGAGCCTAGTGAGTAATTTATATTAACCTCCTTTGGAGTAAGTATTGGGTAGTTGACAGAGGAGAGGCGCTGGGGTGGGGAGGGAGAGAAGGGGGGGAAGGATTCCCATTCCCAGCTTTCTGGGGTGAACTCTTACACATTTGTTTTTCTTGTTTATGCTGTTGAGAACAGAGATGGCACTGAAGCAGCATGCTATTTTGGGGTGACAAAAACCAGCAACAGAGGTACTCCCTAAGTCTAATATAGCCTCTTTTTCTAGCCCATGTTTCCAAATATTTCTCATGAAGCCAGATAAAGCTTGCAAGTTTGGAAGCATGGTGGTGCATAAATGGAAGCGCCCAGCTTTGCAATCTCTTCATGCAAGGGATACATTTACTTTTCCAATTTGATATAATTTCTAAATATAGTTCTATGGTATTTGTTGATTTATATATGCTGCATTTGTATAAATCATGTGGGGGAGAAGTTTACTCAAGTTTCAAACCCTTTTAAAGAGCTGAGTCGTCATAGGAATACCATAAACAGTCTGATCCTGGATCTAAGCCCACGACTCTGCATGCCTTTTGCCTCCCCAAAACTCACACAGAGAACATAGGCTGACCAGGTTTCTAGAAGACACCATGTAACATAAGGAAATACATTTAAGGAGTAAGTTTGAGGGAGAGGGTCTTACCTTTGGGGAATCAGCTTCTAGAGTGATTAGGAAGGGGAGCTTATGACAAAAACGTAATATAAAAATTAAGTAGAAATAGTTAATTTAAGGTCATGAAAATAAAGGAACTTAATAATTAAACATGGTCCCAAATCCCTTAATCACTCTTTAATAAGAAGATATATTAGCATAACAGAGATTTTTCTTTAGATCAGCACCTAAGCAGGCTGATGGTTTGAATATCTTATTTGTAAATTCTGGAAAATTTAGTTGGAAATCCTATGATGACTCTTGATATTTAAGGACACACTCTTCCCCCAACATGCATTTAAAACTATCATCCACAACTACAGGAGTTGTTTGTAATGCTTTTATGGATAAGTAAGAATGAATAGAACTTTCTGGAGCTGAAAGTTTGGGGGTAAGGAGGTTAGAGAACATTTTCAAGGGGTTGAGTAGGAGACTGGAAATATGCTAAATACAAAATCACCATGTTATGTTTCATATGAGGTTTAAAAAAGGACACGGGGGAGTGAAAAACGTGGTCAGGCATCGACAGGGTTCCTGGGAAGTGGGTGATAAGGGAAAACAATAAAATCTTACTGCAAAAGACTAGGCCAAAATGAATGTCCAACGATGTCGTGCATTGGGACCCATTTATAGCACCATTACTCCCCACTGTCATAGTTTTGGAGTGAACTTTTAATTTGAAAGGGAGATAAAAACAATACCAACTAATATGATAATTACAATTTCTACCCACTTTTCAAAATAATTTTCTGAAATACTTTAGATCTAAATTTGATGAAAAGCTATTACACTTCTGCTATTGGATTCATGTCAATAGCTGGGATCAGTATAAATTCACATTATATTAGAATTCAAACCTTTTAGAAGGAAAGCTTGACTCCTTTTCTTTTGAGTTATCGGCAGTAATCAGAAGGTTTCTCCACAAGGCAGTCTTTGACATTTCATCAGAAATATTGATCACAGATGGATCATCTCTAGATAGTTTACCCAAAATGAAATAATAAACAATAAATAAGCAATTAAAGACATTTAGTGATAGAAACAAACAGAGGACAATAGTATGCCTTTATATAGATGGAGATAGAGATAGAGATATAGAGATAGAGATAGAGATAGAGATAGAGATAGAGATAGAGATAGAGATAGAGATACATAGTACTGTTTGATCATTAAAAATTAAGAAATATTGAATAGTTTTCTCAATTATTAAAACATTTATGAAAAATAAAAATCTATATAATATATTCTGTTACAGTTTTCCAAATTCATTTCCAATTATAGAAATCTGGTGCTGCTTGTTCACTGCTTAGCCTCTTCCTCTAAAACCTGCAGCACAGCAGACCCACTTCACTCTCTGCTTAGACTCTACAGTTGTTCCCACTCACTTGGAGCAAAAGGCAAGTAGATGGACTGTAAGGCTCTGCTCCCACCCTCACCTGCCTACTTCATCCCCTGCTCTTACTGCCCTGCTCCTTCCTCTCCAGCCATAGGCTCTGTTCCCACCCTCACCTGCCTACTTCATCCCCTGCTCTTACTGCCCTGCTCCTTTCTCTCCAGCCATAATGCAGTGGCTTCCTGACTGTTCTCAATCACCATAAGTCTTGTTGCTGCCTCACAACCTTGTATCTGCTCTTCCCTCTGCCTGCAATGTTTCTTCACATGGTACAAACTTTTCCTTCCTTTGTTCAAATGCCACCTACTCAGACAGGCCTTTGCTGACTACTCTATTTAAAATTTCTATTTTTATCCCCTTAAAGCACCCTCATTCCTCTTTTTTCACTTTCTGTTTTTATTGTACTTTCCATTATCTGAAATAGTATCTGTACTAATAAAAGGGTAATATGCTAATTAGACCAGGTCCACCAGATATCTTCCAGACATCTGACTTCCTTCCAGACAAAGCCACGGTGGTGGGGGTCGAGGCAGAGGTGGTTAGGGGCAATCAGGCCAGCATGGGGGCAGTTAGGGGGTGACCAGGTTGGCAGGGGGGCAGCTAGGGTGCGATCAGGCAGGCAGATAGAGTGGTTAGGGGTGACCAGGCAGGCTGGCAGGGGAGCAGCAGTAAGAGGGCAACCAGGATGGCATGGGGGCAGTTAGGGGGCAACCAGGCCAGCAGGGGACCAGTAAGGTGGTGATCAGGCCAGCAAGCAGAGGCAGTTAGGGGCAATCAGGTAGGCAGGTAGAGTGGTTAGGGGCAAATAGGCAAGCAGGTGAGTGGTTAAAAGCCAGCAGTCCTGGATTGTGAGAG
>PVJC01043801.1:0-14372 GCA_004026665.1 Murina feae
GGCCTGCTTGGCGGCTTCCCAGGTCCCTTCTGGGGATCAGGGAGCAGGAAAAGGCTGGCCTGACCATGAGGCGGGGTTTTCCCTGCTTTCTGGTGGCTGGAGGAAGATGGGCAGTAGGCAAGCTTGGGAGGCAGGCCGCACCCAGCCCTGGCCACAGCTCAAAAAAGAGAACAACATGCAGGGAAGGGCAAGAGTCTGAGAGATCATCATAGAGGGGGTGCCTGCTCCAAGCCTCCATGGTATGCCTGGGGGCAGGTCCCCAGCAGGTAGACACACACAGGAGGACTGCTCTGAGCCTCAGATGCGGCTGGGGGCAGGTCCCCAGTGGCGACACACACACACACACACACACACACACATACACACACACACACAGAAGGCGCCTGGCAGACTGGGGCCATCATAGGACATCCACTGAGGGGTCCCAGACTGTGAGAGGGCACAGGCCGGGCTGAGGGACTCCCTCCACCCCGAGTGCACAAATTTTTGTGCACCGGGCCCCTAGTACTATTATAATTGTAATTTCCTGATATTGATCAGTATCCAATGTGTATGCCAGATAACATCTGATAACAAACAATCAATGAAATATTTAGAATGAAATGAACAGGTCATATAATTACTAATTGTATGGAAAACTTTGAAGGAGGCAAACAGATTGCAGTAATGGCAGATAATGAGAAATCTATCATAAAGGGTGGTCAGGGAAGGTGTCTCTAAAATGGTGATGTATAAGCCATGTTCAGTTTGACATGTGTAATTTAGCCAAATAAAGTGTGGAGGTCTAAGCCTTTGAGGAGATTAGATGGATTGAGCCTACTGGCACCTGATATTAGGTAGGTTGAGGGACACTTTCTAGAATTTAGGACCTAGATTATACTGAGAAAAGAGTTTGGCAATTTGAATTTAATAGAGAACATAAAATATATTCTTCTTGAACTAATGGGAAATTAAGTTAAATACAGAAATTTGATGTTTCATTTGAAAACAAAATCTATATACTATTGTCTAATTTTTATCCTAGCCTTTTTAGATGTAGATTTATTGAAGTCAAATAGTTTAGACGTTGAATTTAAAGTGTACTCCAGCATTAGCATCATCTAGAAGCTTGTTAGAAATATAAATTCTCTGGTTCCCATATACAGAAATACAGGTTCTTAACATTAATAACCCCAGGGAAAGTAAGTGAATATTCAAGTTTGAGAAGTATTGGCTTATATCTCATAGTGTTGGAGTTTCCTCAGAGTACAAGAGTTCAGCAGGTGTGCCGCATAATACTTCAGATTGATTCCATACAGGCTACATTACCTGGGGCTGGTTGCTTAAGTTCTCTCTATTAGATTTTGTATCTGGAAAATAGGGTTAATGTTAGTTGGAAAGTACCTACCTTATAATATTACTATAAAGATTAAGTTAGATAATATGGAACGTAATGACTGCCATACAGACAATTCTGAAATAATGATTATCATTGCTATTATCATGTAACTATGGCTTTCAGGCTGGGAAATAAGGGGGGAAGAAGCAGTGGGTCCAGTGGTTAAATAGATTTTCTGTATGAGTGTTGAGTTCACCTTTTCTTTTTTAAAATATATTTTTATTGATTTCAGAGAGGAAGGAAGAGGGAGAGAGAGATAGAAACATCAATAATGAGAGTGAATCATTGATTGGCTGCCCCCTACATGGTCCCTACTGGGGATCCAGCCCACAACCCTGGTATGTGCCCCTGACCAGAATCCAACCTGGGGCCCTTTAGTCTGCAGGCAGATGCTCTATTCACTGAGCCAAACCAGCTAGTTTGGTTTTATGGTGAAAGGAGTTTTGGTGGAGAAGAAGACAGAAATCCCAGAACTAATACTGGAAGTATACAAGAGGATAGTAAACAAAAGCATGATGAAGCAGAAAGAGGAACACTCAGATTGTGTGACCTGAGAAGAGCAGCAGGGAAGCATGAAAAACCAAAGAAATGGCTGGACGTAGCATTTGAAGAGCAATGGGATTCTGTTTTCCACCTCAGAGCCTTGAGGAATGTGGGTCCTTGTTCTGCCTTTTACTAATGGAGTGACATTACACAGATCATTAAGGTTCACTGACGTTCCCTGTGGGTGATATGGCTATTATCATCTATTTCCCCGGTGTGCTGGTTTCTGTAGTGCTGTTAATACAGGCATAATGTTCATTGTGAGATAGGTAATTGTTTTTCCTTTTCTGTCTCTTTTCACTAGATCACAGGTCTTGAAAGACAGGATCTGTATCATACTACTTCTCAAGCATAGAGGACTCAAGTTACTTAACCAACGAAGCCTCTAAATTATAAACTAATGTAGAATATTTAAAAAGGTAGAAATATAATTCATTACATGAAGTAATTAACATGATAAAGATAGCAGGTAAAAAATAACTAAACCAGTATCATGCAAATGCTATTTACCTGCCACATTTGAAAAATGGTTTGCCTCAAAAGGTTTATCTCAAATGCAGTGATAGTTTTATATCAGAAAATTATTAATTTATTACATCAACATACCCATTATAAACAAAGATGTTTAAATAAGGAATACACCTATTAGAAATGAAGATACAAATTATTATTTCAATCAACATGATTATGTATAACTGGAACTTCCAAGATAATGAACAAAATTCTTAGCAATAATAAAGGGGTTTGAGATAATAGGAAGACACAGGTAAATATAAGAAATATCAATATTTACACAATTTAGAAGTAATATCAAGTTAAAAGATAAAATGTTAAATGTTTATTTATAAAATATAACTTAAAATAACCTTTTTGAGAAACGTGCAGGGGTCATTAAGGGTGATGAGACAGGAGGAGGAGCATGTGAGGAGCAAGTGAGGATGGAGGCAGAGACTGGAGTGATACAGTGACAAGAGAAGGAATTCCAGGAGCAGGAACAGGAGAGAGGCATTGAGCTGATTCTTCTTCATAGCCTCTAGAAGGAAGCCACCCTGCCAGCACTGTGATTCAGACTTCTGGCCTTCAGAACTGTGAGGGGATGCATTTCTGTCAGTTTAAGCCAGAAACTAGTTTGTAGTAATCTATGATGGCAACTTTAGGAAAGAAGCAGTGCCATTGCATTGTTTTGCCCCAGGGGAAACAGCCACATTTGATTCCTTCCTCTTTATCCTTAGCTCAGTTACATCCTGTCATCTTTCAGAAATCAACCTCATTGTTATTTCCTCTTTAGAGCGCACCCTCCTCCCCAGATCTTTCCCACTTCCTACCTTGTACTTCCATGATATCCTCTAGATCCCCTGTTATAAAGTCATATATTTTACTGTGATTATAAATGCTGGGGACTCCTTTGTTATGCTCTGACATGGTGTGTGCCATACATTTACTTCTGTATTCCATAGAACCTAGAAAAGTCCTCATCACATAGGAATTCAACCAATATTCGTTGCTTCACAGAGGAGAGGTGATGACATTTGAAAAAAAATGAGCAGAATTCCACTAAAGGAAAATGAGCCAAAGACAGGCAGGAATGGATACTTATGGTCCACTGGGGGAAATGAGCTTTGTTTAGAATAAATGGTATAGAGAGTCATTGAGAGAAGATAAGGATAAACATGTTTGGATCAGAGTATGAAAGGCTGGGTCTGCCACACTAAAACAATAGTGCTTTATCCTTTAGGCTAGGACTTACAAACTTGAATTTCATAGATAATATTAAAAAGTGGAACATAAAAAGTATTTTATGCTGTCTTAATTTTACTCCAATAATCAACAGTTCGAATACCATAAGGATCAGAATCTGACTTGGTGGACAAAAGAAAGTAGTGGAAAGTGTGGCAACATAGAAATATATGCTCTTGCCCTGGCTGGTGTGGCTCAGTTGGTTGGGCATCATCCCATGCACTGAAAGGTTTCCAGTTTAATTCCCTGTCAGGGCACATGCCTGGGTTTCGAGTTCTATCCCCAGCAGGGGGCATGCAGGAGGCCGCCAATGGATCAATGGATGTTTCACACATTAATGTTTCTCTCTCTCTTCCTCTCTCTTCCTCTCTCTCTCTCTCTCTCTCTCTCTCTCTCTTTCTCTCTCAGATATATATATATATATATATATATATATATATCTGTTTCCCTTTTCCTCTATCCTTCTCTCTCTCCAAAAATATCAATTAAAAATATATATGTGCTCTTTTTAAAGATAGTGACGTTACTCAAGTCCTAGCTATTGATTCCACGTGGGAATTTGGACACAGTGTTGTCAGATATTATATGTTTTCTCAAGAGATTGCACAAATCTGAAGTTCTATTTGAAGTAACCTGACTTGTAAATTTTGACAAATATTTCATTTTTATAAAATACCTCATTTTATAGCCTTGGCCGGTTTGTCTCAGTGGATATAGCGTTGGACTGCGGATTGAAGGGTCCCAGATTCAATTCCAATCAGGGACATGTACCTTGGTTCGGGCACACCCCCAGTGGGGGGTGGGCAGGAGGTAGCTGATTGATGTTTCTCTCTCATTGATGTTTCTAACTCTCTATCCCTCTCCTTTCCTCTCTGTAAAAAATCAGTAAAATATATTTTTAAAAAAGAGTATATGTGTATACCAATACTGTGAAGACTAAACACTATATATATCTGCAAACTGGATATAGCTTAAGGGACACAATTTTGTATTCTCTTTTATAAAATGGGAAGAATAGATGTCTATGAAAAACTTCATTAATATTCTCTTTCTGGTTCAAGTCCTGGACTTTGATCCAAGGATCAGAATGAAATAACATGCAGTTGATTACTAAACTGTGATATAATGTGAATGCCAATGTACCTTCAATGATTCAGAAGGCACTGTAGAGTCTGGTATAGTCCCAGTTATAATGCTGACAGCCAATTTTAGTTGTGCTATAGAACATAAGTAAGTGCTCCTGGTTTTATTATAAAGTGTCAACTAACAGAATGTGATATATCAAATTTCTAGTCACTAATTCAGGGAAACATTATTTCTATATGCTCCTGTATTTTTCCAGGTATAAGATACTTTTTTTGTTTTCTAAAATTGTTAGACTGAAAATCGAGGGGCGTCTTATATATGGAAGTCAGCTGAGGAGTGAGCTGTGTGGGTGTGTAACTGCCCATATCTTGTCAAACAGGCTTCCTTCAATCACAAGCCCTATTGTTGTTGACATCAGCTGATGCCATAATTGGAGGTGGAGGTGGAGAGTGTCCAGATGCAACAGGGACTGGAGCAGTTCTGATCCCATAAGGATGTCAAAATAAATTTTAAAAAAATATAAATACTGGTAAGCAATTGTTTTATTCTGCAAAATTCAAACTGAATGTAATCAGCTATGCAAAAGAGCATGGAAACAGAGGTGCAGAGAGACAATTTGGACCTCCTCCCACTGAGTGTCTGATCAGACAGTGGAGAAAACAGGAAGAACAACTCCTTAAGATGCCAGAAAAGACGAAGGTCTTAAGAGGAAAACCAGCAAAATGGGCAAACTTGGAGCAGAGGCTTAAGACTTGGATTATGGAGCAGCGCCAGAGTGGCTTATGTGTGTCAACAAAGCTTATTCAATGTCAGGCAAGAATGTTTGCAAGAGAAATGAACATTGTTGATTTTACAGGAGAGGCAAAATGGTGCTTCAATTTCATGAGGAGAAAAGGGTTGGACATGAGAACACGAACAAAGTTAGCTCATAAAATGTCACCAGTTTATGAGGATTATCTCACATATATAGACAGTGACACAGAATATAGCAGTGATACAATAGAAGTTAAAGAATTTGATACGACTGGAACTAATAGTGAGGAAGAAGAGAGCAGTGATGCAACAGAGGCTGTGGTAATTACTAACTAAAAAGGTGTTCTGTTTTACATTTAAAATATTGACTTTTTAATTTGGGGTTGGAAAAATGGGGGGTGTCTTATACATGGGGGCATCTTATACACTGAAAATTATGATATATTACATAGTCACATATTTGAAAAATAGCAATGATCCAAGTATCCCTGTTTTGAAAGATAATTACTTTTTGTTGGTCTCCTATTAGCTTCTTCTAATGGTGTCTTTGGCTCCAGTGTTCAACTCATTAGCTGTGTTAATTACAATTCCATAAATATACCCCAAATGCCATAACCTTGATTTTCCAAAAAAATTGCTGATTGCATGTTTACACATTAGATAGTACACTGATACAGGAAGAATAGCACCTGTGAGGTGATGTGGGAATTTTCAACTTTATTTGGCAAACCATTAATGCCAAGTTAAATTTACCTATAAAATCCTCAAATTAAAAGATAACTGTACACAAACTTCTTTCTTTAATTGGGCTAAAATGGATTGGAAATAATTGCTACTGGGAGAATAATAATATAAAATAGTGAACATGCAATGTAATAATGGACATGTGTCCTCTTTATCTGTATATTAGGGGTCCGATGCACAAAATTTGTGCACTCAGGGAGGGGGGTCCCTCAGCCCAGCCTGTGCCCTCTTGCAGTCTGGGACCCCTCAGGGGATGTCCACCTGCTGGCATGCCTGGCCAGCTTGGGTGAGGGGCTGATGGCTGTTTGCAGGCTGGCCAAGCCTGCCAGTGGAGACCCTTACCCCATGGGTGAGGGGCTGAGGGCCATTTTCAGGCTGCCCACAGCTCCTATTGACCCAACGTCCCAGCGAGGCTGGCTAGAATCAGGTTTCTGGGGTTTATTTATCTTCTATAATTGAAACATTGTTGCCTTGAGCAGAGGCTACAGCCAGCCTAGACAGGCAGTTTCCTTCATCGCTGGTGCAGTGGAAGCCTCCTGTTTACTCTGGCTCCATGGCTACCGGCTGCCATCTTGGCTGGGTTAATTTGCATATAGTCACTCTGATTGGTTGGTGGGTGTGGTTTGGCTGGTGGGCATGGCTTAGGTGTAACAGAGTGAGGGTCAATTTGCATATTACTCATTTATTAGATTAGATTATTATATAGGATATATGTGATTGAATTAGTATCCAGTGCTTAAATTATGCCTGGCTTTTTTCCAGTTGAGCCAATTGGTTTACTCTGATTTTCCTTTTTCTTTTCTTTTTTCCTTAGAAAATTAATGTTAATACTTGCATTTTTCATGTGAATATGCTTCAGTATTCTGTATTATTATTATTATTTATTATATTTTTTAAATGCTCAATGAATATGATATGGTCAAGCCTAATTATCAGTAGCATTTCTTTTTTTGAAGGCTCCCTTCTGGAGCCTACTATCCTTTTGTCTTAAAGGGGTGAATCTTATCTGCTGGCCACATGGTGCCCTGGTATTCCTTTTTACTGTTCCTGGACCTCATGTCTTTTTGTCTTGGTTTTCATCCTTGTTATTTTGAAGCACATCCTTTTACAGCTTCCTTAAAAACTGACAGCTCTAGCCGGTTTAGCTCAGTGGATAGAGTCAGTCTGCAGACTGAAGGGTCCTGGGTATGATTCTGGTTAAGGGCACATACCTTGGTTGCAGGCTCCTCCTCATCCTGGGTCCTGGTCAGGACTCTCGCAGGAGGCAACCAAACCAATCGATGTGTTTCTCGCACGTCGATGTTTCTCTCTGTCTTTCCCTCTTCCTTCCACTCTCTCTAAAAATCAATGGAAACATATCCTCATGTGAGAATTTAAAAACAAACAAACAAAGAACCCCTGACAGTTAGTGGAAAGTTTCAGTTTATAGAATGAAGAATAAAGTTTTCATTCACCCATTTACTCATTCAACAAATATTTTTTGACCATTAGCCATATGCATTCAATAATAGGCATTCAATAATTTCTCTGGTTTCTTAAGATAGAAACCAGATCATGCCACTTCTTTGCTTAAAACCCTTTGGGTAGGCTCACTCTTGATCTTCTAAAGCACTTTCTTTGGACTGCTGTGATTCAGTGAACCTTATTTTTTGTTTTCCACTTATTTGTGCATTTGCCTCACCTCTTTGACCATGTTTTAATCACCTTTGTATCTTCCTACCTGCTCAATAGATACTTGAATGAATAATTCAAGACACCCTCTGGATGAGTCCTTTTGCCTTTATAATCAATTCCAAACTGGCTTGCAAGGTCTTGAATGACTTGACTCCACTTTTTTTGGCCATCCTCATTTCATGCCACCCTCTCTGTGTGCCCATGTTCCAGTCATCCTGGCCATCTTTTGGTTCTAGGAAGACACCTGGCTTTTTAGTATGGCACAGACCTTTTCATTGTCTATGTTGCTCTTCCCTGGATATTTACACGACTGTTTCCTCATCACTTAGGACTTGTCTAAAATGTTCTCTCCTGTGAGAGGCCTTCTCTGGACCCTCTAAAAGGCTCCTTACCCTTTTCATCACTGCTGCAGTACCTTGCTTATTTCCCTTATGGAAACAATAAACATACAAAAAATGTATTTATGTATTGACTTGCTTATTGCCTATCTCCTTCATTAGAATGTACACTGGATGAGGGCAGTGATTTTGACATATTCTCCATTGTATTCCGGGGAACTAAGCAAAGTGAAGGGAAATGAATAGATTCCGAAGAAATATTTGTTGATGCATGAGTGACTCCAATCAATTAAAAAATTTAATTGGACTGATTGATCCATAGACTACTATTTCAGGGAAAGTGTTTAGAGAAATGATCATTATTGCTGTATGTCCGGTTCCTGTGTTCTACTCTGCTGTTTTCTCCCACCAATTGGCTCATGGGCTCCAGCTGCACAGAACCTGCTCAATTTTCTTCACTAAGTCACATGCTCCCCCTCCTGCGGTCTGCAGCACAGTACTGCACCCTCTGATGTGCCTGATGCTCTCTGCTCTCCTGTGTCTAATTTCCACTTGGTCTCCAGGCATCTCATCAAGTGTTAGTTCCTTTGTGAAATCTACCCTGACATTCTCAGACCGAGTCAAGTGGTTTCCCCCCCAAGTTTCTCTCTCTCTCTCTCTATTAATCCTTTGCTAGCCCTTAGCACAGGATTAAAATTGCCCTTTTACTTCGCTGCTCTTCATGTAAGAAATAAACTCCTAGAAAGCAGACTGCATGTTGTTCACTCTTTTCTCAGTGTGCAGAATGAACGCTTAGAAAGGCCCTCAGTTAATGCCGTTAAATGGAAAAACAAGTGAGTGAATACTGATAGATAAATACTATAGAGGAGGTAATATATTTAGAAAAAATGTTTTGAAGACGGAATGTGCAAATAGCAATATGTAGAGATAGCATTTTATTTTTTATGAGGTGTTACCAGCTGGTAAAAACAATAATAATTTTGAATAAGCATATCAGAAACGATACTCAGACCACTGCAGGATAGTGAGTGGGGTGAAGGAATTCTGATTTTAATGTACAAAGAGATGCTGACTCAAATGAGATTTGTTTTTTATGTTGAGGAACACAAACACACCCATACACACAGTGGGAACAACTTAAGTGCTGCAAAAAATTAGATGCAAATCATTATTATTACTTTAATATGTGCTGGATACTGTATGAATACACTTTCCATACATCATCTGTACCAGGACAGTGACCAAATGTGAACTCTGCTAGACCACCTCTGTCTCTTTTTGTCTTCTACACTCTTCCTGCTTTTAAATGAGCATTTTGCATGATTCCATTTATTTTTCTTTCATAACATATCAATTTTACTTCTATTTAAAAACTTTTTTGTAGTGGTTTCCTGAGAGTTTGCAATATACATTTACAACTAATCTAAGTATAATTTCATGTAACACTATGTTGTTACATGGATAGTACAAGCACCTTATAACAACAGAATAACACTAATTCCTCTCTCCTGTCCCTTGTATCATTACTGCCATTCATTTTACTAATAGATAACCATAAATATAATGATATATATATATATATATATATATATATATATATATATATATATACTATAACCTTATACATGGTTACATATATATGAACATATATGTATATATACTAGGGGCCCGGTGCACAAAAATTTGTGCACTCGTGGGGGGCATCCCTCAGCCTGGCCTGTGCCTTCTTGCAGCTGGGACCCCTTGGGGGATGTCCACCTGCTGGTGTGCCTGGTGAGGGACTGATGGCTCTTTGCAGGTTGGCCAAGTCCCCCCTGTGGGGACTCTCACCCCATTGGGGTGTGGCTAGTCTGGGTGAGGGGCTTAGGGGCATTTTCAGGCTGCCCACAGTCCCTTCAGGGTTCAGGTCCCTACTGGGGTACCTGGCCAGCCTGGGTGAGGGGCTGAGGGCTGTTTTCAGGCTTTTAGGCTGCCCACAGCTCCCATTGACCCAAGGTCCCAGTGAGGCTGGCTGGAATCAGGTTTCTGGGGTTTATTTATCTTCTATAATTGAAACTTTGTTACCTTGAGCAGAGGCCTAGGCAGGTAAGAAAGCCTCCTGTTTGTTTCAGCTCTGTGGCTTCTATAATTGAAACATTTTTACCATGAGCAGAGGCTCATCCAGCCTAGGCAGGCAGTAGCAACAGAAGCCTGCTGTTTACTCTAGCTCCGTGGCTGCCAGCCTCCATCTTGGCTGGGTTAATTTGCATTCAGCCGCTCTGATTGACTTGGAGGTGTGGCTTGGGTGGTGGGCGTGGTTTAGATATCTCAGAGTGATGGTCAATTTGCATATTACTCTTTTATTAGATTAGATTATTAGATTAGATATATTCATACATGAACCTACATAATTGAATCTATTTTTGTTATTATTTTGACCAAACTACTATGTGTTAGATTAATAAAGAACAATAAAAGTAAACCTTTTTATTTTACCTTCACTTACTCATTCTCCAAAGCTCTTCCTTTCTTTATGTAGATTAGAGTTTCTGATCTATATTATTTTACTTTTCTCTAAAGTACGTCTTTTAACATTTCTTGCAAGGCAGGTTTACTGGTAACCAATTCCTACAATTTTTGTTTGCTGAGAAAGCCTTTATTCTCCCTCACTTTTTAAAAATCTTGTAGAAGCTTTTATTTTAACAATCAAGAGAATGCAATAAATGGAATCTATACTTATTGGTTAACATTAGGCATGCATCTCTACCTGAAACTGCTGTTAGTTTTTGACAGGTCTAAATCTTTACAATTTATTTAGGCCCATTTTTGAATTTCCTTGACCCTCGTGGGTTAAATTCTTCCTCGTGGCACTTTAATAATGAGAATTATACTCATTGGCTAGATTCTTTTATAATTAAAGGCTTCTAGTTGCTCAGGCTGCCTGTATTATCTCAAGACCACACTTTACATAGAGACTTAAGTAAGTCACAGCGTAAGGAAGGGAGAAAATTTAGAAAGCTGAACTGTATTGTATGAATATTCCATAGGTTTTCTCCCCAGCACTGATGGCCAAACACTAGTTAAGTACCAAATAACTCTTCTCCCATTGCCACCCTTTCTCAGAGACACCAAGATGTGTGTCAGTGACCCTAGGCATCTGAAACCAATTCACACAGATGACAGATTTTACCTATGTGGTCTCACTATCAAATTACAAAAAGCAGTTCCACTATCCAAATGATAGGAAGCAGTTAATGAGACGTTCAGAAAAACATAGTCCCACATATAGTAATATGCATGTAGGAAAGTTTTCCATTCATCTGCCAATTGCTTTCACAAGATTAACATTAAAAAAAAAAAGAGCCAAATACACATATGACCCTCAAACTCCAAACACACACAGATATTGGTCTTTGTTCATTCTCAGATGACCAGATGCTCCCAGGGGGCCAAAGGTGGGAGCCCAGCCCCCCACAGCCTTGTCTTCAACCATTCTTCAACTACCTTCCTTTTCCAAAATGGGAATGCTGAAGTCAGTCTGATAGGCGTTCTGGGAAGATTGGCTTGGATTTCTGGGTCTGTTGCAGTCGATTCAAGACAAATTGGCTTGTATCAATGAAGCGTACAATGCAGTTCACAAAATAGGCCTCAGCTGGGCCGTCCAACTCTGGCCCAGGCTTGTCCACGCACTTCTCCCAACGAAGCTCAGTCATCTGGTGCACCCGCTGCTGGGAGTGCTGAGTCTCCACCTGGATGACATGCTGCAGCTGGAGGTCCAGGGAGCCCGGATTTCAGCGGAGGAATTCCAAGAGGAATCCACCCCAGCCTGGCCTCGCGCGGAGAGGAACTCAGCGCCAACTCGCCGACCTTCACGTGTCTCCACGACGGACTCTCGGCGTGCAGAATTCTAGGTGTGTGTTTGTTCTGGGAACACTTTATATTTCAGCCCGTTCTCTTCTTGTTGCATGATTTCTGAGAAGTCAAATGAAATTCTTATGTCTCCTCTATTGGTAAAGCTTTTTTTTCTTCTCTAATTCCCCCCCCCCCCCCCATGATCCTTTATTTAGCTTTGATTTCTGAAGCTTGAAAACAATAAGATTAGGTATAGGCTTCTTTTCTTTTTGAGCCATTTTTATTTTTGAGCTTCATGAATCCGTGGTTTAATGTTGATGTTAATTTGGGGTAATTCTCAGTCATTATTGTTTTGAAAAGTTCTTCTGTTCCTTTCTCTCTCTCTCTCTCCTTCTGGTATTCCCGTATGTCACACTTTTTGTATTTGTTCTAAATATGCTGTTTTGTACTTTTTTTTCAAAAAAATTTTCCCTCTCTACTTTTTAATTTTGATGTTTCTAATGAGATATCGTCAAGTGCCTAGTTTCTCGGCTCAGCTGTGTCCACTCTATCAATAAGCCCATCAGTCACCCTTCCTTTCTGTTAAATGCTTTTTATCTCTACCTTTTCTTTTTGGTTCTTTCTTAGAATTTTTATTGCTCTGCTTCGATCACCCATCTCTTTTTGCATGGGCTCACCTTTACCCATCTGACTCTTTAGGCATTAATAACAATTAATCATGATTGTTATCTTAAAATCCCCATTCTGATAATTCCAACATCCCTGCCATGCCTGTGTCTGGCTTGATGCGTTCTCTGTCTCTAAACTATTTTTTGTTTGTTTGTTTGTTTGTTTGTTGTTTTCCTTTTAATAGTCTTGTAATTTTTCCTGGATAGCCAGACATGGAATACTCATAAAAGGAGGTGCTATAAATATGTCTTCAGTGTGGCGGTGAGGTATTGGGAGAAAGGAACTGTGATCCTATGATTAGGTGTCAGACGTTGAGTGAGCCTGTCCCTCTACATGGGGACTTCACACAGACTTCTCAGTTCCGCCTCCTCCTCCTTTGGTGGGACAGGACGACTGCAGTTGCTGGAGGTGGGTAGCTGCCTTCCTCCAGGTGGAGACCAATGGGGGGCGGGCGTGGTTATTTCTCTTTCTTGGGCCAATTAGGCTCTGATGAGACTCCATCAGGCTGGGCTCTGACTAAGCAGTTTCCCCTGAGTGCAGACCTTGTTAAGAAGAACAGAATGTTCCAAGGTTTTTCCCAGTGGTTCCTTTTCAACTTCCCCTCCCAGAAGCTCAAGGGATTTTCCTCTAGTATTTACTGTGAGAACCTGATAAAGTTCCTGGAGGTAAAATTCACAAAAATGAGGGCTCCCTAATGATTGGGTCCCCCTTAAGTTTTAATCTTTCAGACTTTTCCACTCTGCACCTCCTGTAATTTGTCCGTTGAGGTTCAGGTTTCCATGGCGATTGCTGCTCCTGGATTTGTACCCCCCGAAGTTGGGACTCTGTGTGTCCTGTGGGTTTCTTCAGTGTTGGCGGTTTGCCCTGTGACCTCACTTTCCTTGTGGTTCTAGGAAGAGTTGTTGCTTTTTCAGCTTGTTTAGCTTTTTACTTGTTAGGATGGAGTGGCAACTCCCAAACTCCTTACATACTGGAATGGAAAATTCTCATGCAATTTTGATATTTACCTTCGTTAAGCGTTTGATATCACAAATGTTTTCTCTCATTCCTTAACATGTCATAACATAAACAAAAACTACTCATCTTTCTGTTAACTGATCAGAGACCTTACTTTAAAAATATGGCATACTATCTTCTATAATAAAAGCGAAACATGCAAATGTGACTGTTACCACCAGCCAATCAGAATGGCTGTATGCAAATTAACCCAGCCAAGATGGAGGCCAACAGCCAATCAGAGCGGCTGTATGAAAATTAACCCAGACAAGATGGAGGCCAACAGCCACAGAACTAAACCAAAGGGTTCTGTTGCAACTGTGTGCCTATGCTGGCAGTTGGAAGTGGCACCAGGGCACCAGGGAACCAGGAAGTGGGAAAGCAAGGTGGCAGGCCGGGGAGCAGGTAAGAGGTGGCAGGTGGTCGGCGGCCTGCTTGGCGGGCTTCCCAGGCCCTTTGCGGGGCATCAGGGAGTGGGAAAGCAAGGTGGTGGGCCGGGGAGTGGGAAAGAGGCAGCAGGGGGTCAGTGGCCTGCTTGGTGGGCTTCCCAGGCCCCTTGCAGGGCACCAGGAAGTGGGAAAGCAAGGTGGTGGGCCGGGGAGTGGGAAAGAGGCAGCGGGGGG
>PVJC01043802.1:0-14277 GCA_004026665.1 Murina feae
CCAGGCATGCCAGCAGGTGGGCATCCCCCCCCCCCAGGTGTCCCAGACTGCAAGAGGGCACAGGCCGAGCTGAGGGACCCCCACCCCCTGAGTGCACAAATTTTTGTGCACCGGGCCCCTAGTTTAAAATAATTGGCCCTAACTGGTTTGGCTCGGTGGATAGAGCGTGGGTCTGCGGACTGAAAGGTCCCGGGTTCGATTCCAGTCAAGGGCATGTACCTTGGTTGCGGCACATCCCCAGTAGGGGGTGTGCAGGAGGCAGCTGATTGATGTTTCTCTCTCATTGATGTTTCTAACTCTCTATACCTCTCCCTTCCTCTCTGTAAAAAATCAATAAAAAATTAAAAAAAATAAAATAAAATAAAATAAAATAATTGAAAAGTAAAATTCACATGCAAATGTGGATAAACAGACACCTTTGCAAAACCTTGACATTGCTCACTAAGGATCTGACCTCCTAGGGTCTGCAGTCCATGCAGGGGGAACCAGTGCAGTGGAACACAGCATTGGAGGCCATAATCTTGAATGTGCCCACAGTTACCTCTTCATTACAGGTTGCTCAAGACATGAGGTCATGTTCTTTCTACCTAGACAGACATCCTAGGGAGATCCCTTATTTATTGTTACTGCCACTTCATCTGTGAAGTAGTGATAACCAAAGCTAGCCTTTGTCAGCTAGTCCAAAGACCAGCTCTTTTCCAACTTAACTGTAAACTTTCAAAGCACATGGTTATACCTTTGATTGACAACACAAAGGATCTGCTCTTCAGATCTTGCCAGAGATTATAAACACAAAAGCTTGGCTGCCCAATTCCTGTCAAAGCTTAGTTATGAGACAGGATGCTTATTGAAGATCATCTATAAGATATGCTTGCCTTAGGTCACAAGTAGAGTCTTAGAGTGTTTTCCATGGAGCAGAGGTCCTAGTAGTGTCTCTGCAAAAATACATATACATAGTGAATATATGTAGAAATATACATCCTATCTAATAAAAGAGTAATATGCAAATTGACCATCATAAGATGGCTGCCCCCATGTGATCAAAGATGGCCACCACAAGATGGCCAGCAAGGGAGGGCAGTTGAGGGGGACCCAGGCCTGCAGGAGCAGACAGTTGGGAGGGACCCAGACCTTCAGGGGAGGGCAGTTGGGGAGGACCCAGGCCTGCAGGGGAGGACAGTTGGGAGGGACTAGGCTAGCAAGGGAGGGCAGTGGGGGGACCCAGGCCTGCAGGGGAGAACAGTTGGGGAGACCATCCTGGCAGGGGGAGGGCAGTTAGGGGCAATCAGGCTGGCACAGGAGCAGTTAGGTGTTGATCAGGCTGGCAGGGGAGTGGTTAGGACCAATCGGCAGGCGAGAGGTCGGGAGCCAGCAGTTCTGGATTATGAAAGGGTTGTCCAACTGCCTGTTTTGGCCCGATCCCACCAGTGTTATCGGGCCTAAATGGGCAGTCAGACATCCCTCAAGGGGTCCCAGATTGGAAAGGGTGCAGGTTTGGCTGAGGGACACCACCCCCATCCCCCACTCCCACTCTGTGCACAGATTTCATGCACTGGGCCTCTAGTACACACATATTTGTGAATGATTACATTATCCTACTCAGTAATATTTTATCAGCTAGTCCTATAAAATCTGCTAATGTATTTATTATATGGCTTCCACACAGTCTGTTTTCAACATATCATAGCATCCAGAATGATCCATCTTAAATTGTGAGTGAGACAACATTAATCCTATGCTCAAAATCCTGCAGTGACACTGCTTCATGCCCAGTGACAGTTAAATAATGTATGATGGCTTTCAAGACCCTACAATGACTTGGTCACACCACAATTTCGTTTTGACCTCATGTTCTGTGACTTTCCTTTGCTCCCTCTGCTCCAGCCACTGTAACTTCACCCTGCCTTGAGCAGGTCAGGCTTGTGACCAACCACCTTAGCACCTTTGAGCAGGTGGTGCCTGTTTATGAACTCCCCTTGATTCAGCATTGTAGACTTCTTCCCCTTTTGCAAGTCTTTGTTCAGATGTCATTGTTTTCCAATGAGTCCTTTCCAAAACTCTACTTAAATTCATCTTGCTCACCCTCCCAGAACTCCTGATTCCCCTTACTCTACTTGTATTGTCTTATCAGATTAGAAAACACTAATCACTTTCTAAACCACAATGTAATTTGCTTACTTCTTAGGTCTATTGTTTATTATCTGTCTCCTTCTACTAGAATGTAGGATCCAGTGATCTCTGTCTGTTATATTTGATTCTCACCTGAGAAAGAACAAAGAAAAGAGCCTGCCTCATAGTAAGCATTCAGTAAATAATTGTTGCATGAGTCAATGAAGGAAAGTTTATTGTATTGCTATTGTCTCGGCATAATACAATGCTCACATTCTTGAGAAATCATAGAGGAAATTCTTTCACGTTTCTCTTTATCTGGACAGTGCTCACTTCCAAGTCATGCACTGACTTGAGTCAAGGCCAGGGGATACCTGAAGGGGGAAAAGTAGTAAACTCATCACCAGTTTAGTGTTGTTTCAAATTCTGATCTTCTTATTCATCCTGCATGATATTTTTTTAAATATATTTTATTTATTTTTTACAGAGAGGAAGGGAGAGGGATAGAGAGTTAGAAACATCGATGAGAGAGAAACATCGGTCAGCTGCCTCTTGCACACCCCCTATTAGGGATGTGCCTGCAACCAAGGTACATGCCCTTGACCGGAATCAAACATGAGACCCTTGAGTCCACAGGCTGATGCTCTAAACACTGAGCCAAACCACTTAGGGCTTGCATGATATTTTTAAGAGTTCTAATATAACTAACTACCTCATGCATTTATTGGGAGGAATAATGTAGAATGTGCTAATTCCATCTTACCCTGAGAGAATTTTTCAAGGTGCTTTTTTGTTTTTTAAACTTTTTACCTCATTAAGATGAAGACTTTTGGCTCAAAATTTGCTCTTGAATGTACATAATCTTATCAAATATAAATTTATATTAAGGGAATAAAATTAGTTCTTTTCATGGAGCAAATTTGTTAAAATGTTAGAGTAGTTTATTTGTCACTGAATTTGGGCATTTTTATGGAGACATACTGCTTCTTGTTGAAATGTTCCAGATCTGACCTTCATATTTATTTTATAAAATCCATCAGTGTAAGCTGCTCATGTTTTTATTGATCTGAGGTCCAGTGTGTCTATTGGTTATGAGTTATTCTACTTCATTTGACCACAGTTTTGTGGAAAACATCAAACCACACATAATTGTAATTATTAACAATCAGCTAGTTGAGTATAAAAACTTCTCCCCACATGAATATCATTTTCCACTGTGTAACTTCACAAATGTAAGTCAGGAAAGCACCTTAGCATTCTTATTTATAACTAGAGGCCCAGTGCATGAAATTCATGCACAGGAGTGGGGAGGGGGATCCCTCAGCCTGGCCTCCACCCTTTCCAATCTAGGAACCCTCAGGGCTGCTGGCTCCTAACTGCTCACCTGCCTGCTGGCCTGATCCCCCGAACTGCTCTCCCCTGATGGTCTGATCCCCCTAACTGCTCTCCCCTGCCTGCCTGATCACCTCTAACTGCCTCTGCCTCAGCCCTGCCACCATGGCTTTGTCTGGAAGTATGTCTGGAAGATGTTCAGTCTAATTAGCATATTACCTTTTTATTATTATAGATTGCTCTGAAACCCAGTAGAATGGGATTAATGCTTATGATCTTTTGAATATCCTTTAAACATTGCTGTAACATGTTTATGATGAACTAGAACCAATTTTCAAAAATTGTACTTTCCATTTAGTATTGTATTATTTTGGGACATGAAAATTATTATGGTGTTTTAGTTAGATTCTTTTAGGGAAAAAAAAAAACAGCTTACAAAGATCTCAAGATTTTTTTTTTTACAAATATATATTAAAATTAAGTGTTTATTTTTTAAAACCACCTATTCAGTGGAAATGAATCTGTTATTTTGGTTCTGATTTTGACCTCCAAGACACAGTTAAACTACTTTCAAAATTGTAAGGATTGTCGCCAAGAAGCTGTCAATATTATATTTCCAATGTACATATTAACATAATTTATATAAATTAACATTTGCAGAATGGCATAACAATTAGCAAATTAATGAGGTCAGTTTCTATTAATAATATTAGTGTGAAAATATGCACAACTTGCCTTATATTTTGTATAGATTATAATTTTAAATATATGAAAATGTTGATTGCAACTAGACTCCATCTGTGTGATTCAAAGGGGAAATAAAAATATTTTTATTATTCTGAAAATTTAATGACTGAGTACAAAGTTATGGATGAAATCAGCCTTGTAAATGAACTAAAAGCATAAAAGCATGATTCTAAGTTTCACGTTTGTTTTCATACCCTGATATAGAATTCAGTTGGTATCTGCTTATTATTCTAGACTATTGCAAAAGTTTGGGGGTGAGGCCACATATATCTTTCCTGTAGTCAAATAGTTCCTGTTTGCTGTCTCATATCAATAGGATACATGTCTGAAGACACCAGGGGCAGAAGGACTGGGAGATAGGGCCCGATGGTGTGAAGGGCCACATACGGCCAGGGAACACAACTAGACTAGGAGAAAAGAACAGGTGCTCTAAATTCCGATGGGGAAGAAGCTATCAGAGTACAGGAGATCAATTCCAACAAGAAATGCCTTAATGGAGGTTCTAAAGGAGGATGTCTTCTGAGCCCTGGGGATCATCACAGAGAGCCATGAAGCCTCGCCAGGTGGATGAAGAAAGCAGAAAAACATATATGTGGCTGGAATATAGGAGCTTAGAGGCAGGGGACCCAGAAATTCCTGACGGTGGCCTTTAAACACATTTAATGTTTTATTATAGAGCTAAAATTTACCTTTTTATTAGAATTTCCTATTAATATGGCTTCCATTGAATGCAGATTTGACTTTTGTGGTAAATCTAACATTGTATTGCTTTTCAACTACCTTGAAATCATCTTCATATTTTCACTTACACTTGGCAGTTACTTTTTATTAGGTTTATCTTTTATTCTCATTCCTATTATATAAGCAAGAGTAGTAGAAGTATCAAGAAACCAGACTGTATAATCTCATGAAACTCTTATTGAGTTTCCTATTAGCTTTTCCAATTTCCCTGCAGAAATCGTTTCTATCGATATTTTAATTTCATGTGAGTCGAATGACAGGAAGTAAAGAGATTTCAGCAGATGGTTGCCACAAACTACATACTGCATTTCAGAATTGGTCTACAAAACTCTGCAGCTTGGCAGCGTGCGGTGGATCGTTTTACTGCCTGTTAATGCCAAAAGAAATCTGGCTTTATATGTGTGTTTTTCCATTTAATTTATTCTGATGTTATTAAGAGCTACCAGACTTGGTTTACTTGTGTCTGATGTATCCATAAAATTTAAATTCAAGAACTTTCGCAAGTCAATTTTTTTCCATCTGCGTTAACTGTGATTTTATCATGTCTAAGATTAAATCTTTAAAGAAACGACCGATAGCTTTAAATATAGCTTTAAGTGTTCTTTTCCATAGGCTGTTCTTAATGCCAGTTGTTGAAAACATCATCAAGTGATGTGGTAAGACTACACCCTGATATTTTTAACCCAAATCAATATTTCAATTCTTAAAGATCCCATCCAATAATTCCCGGTGACGTAGGAAGTAATATTATCTACTAAGTGAAGGGCAGAGATACTGGGTCAGAAGACTGGGGACATGTAAACATCTCTCAGATACGTGTGGGCAATAGGAGAGACTAGGCAAACCCTAGAACATTTGAAGAACCAGATGCTGTTTGGTGGCATCACTTGAGGTTATGTAATGCCACTGATGCTGGAGCACATCTTCCTGCTGCATTGTCTGTTCCTCCAGCTATTCATGCTAAGAGGCAGAGATTTGGCTCAACCCAGAGTTGGGTTTGTGTCCGGTGGTGCAATGTAGGAGCAAGAACCAAGAAAATGGAAATCCTTGTCGAGGGCATGGTTTTTATTACAGATCATGGAGTCAGAGCTCAGCAGGGGAGGGAGTAAAGCCAGGAGACAGGAGAGATACCATGAAGAGAAGAACTGAGGTAGCATGCAGTAGTGTGTTAAAAAAGAACAAGTGCTCTAGGTTGAATAGGAACACATGGATAAACAAGCACAGTGCTGCTTAAATGGAGTATTTGAGGTAAACCAATACCAAGTCATGCAAAATCAAGAGTATGGCCATTCGAATGTGGCATTGAAGTTAAATAGAAGCAAATATCACTGCGGTGAAAGCGAGGAAAATGGATGAGATCGCCATATGGCTACTTGAAATGTGTTAATGAATATGTGTGTGTTTGTTTTTTTTAAGAATAAACTAAACTTTAAAGTCACAAATGAATGACACTGGACAGTTTACAGAAAACAGTGTGAGAATAAGGGTGGCCAAGGAGTCGTCTCTTCAAGACTGCAGGCGTTTTGTAACCCACCAAACAGGAATTTAATCCTTGGGAGCAACACTGATGAAGAGGGAGAAAACACTTCTCTTTGTGACCTTGACAGAATAAAGATTTACCGAAACAGCCTACACTAACTGGGTCGCAGGGAAGGGAGAGCCAGTCATTAGTTAAGAAAATGAAAATCGTATCCACTAAGAGATTGAGACTATGGGGATATTGTTCTGTTTTCTCTTTTGTTATGCTATGGAGTAACACAGTGAAATAGTTTAGGTTTGAATGGAGAAGTCAGGCTGAATTAGGGACTAAAATGGTAAGAACTTTTTGCTTGAGATTGGAGTGTAAAGGTAGGTTGTAAAAATAATGATGCTGGTGAAGAAAGCTAACAACTGTTGAATGCCCTCTGTGAATAAGGTGCTGTTCTAATTGACTTAACTCAGTCCTCCAAACGATCAGGTGACATATTATTGTTTTAAATTTTAAAATGTGGTTGAACTAATGCTTAGAGTGTTTTAGAGACCTCAGGCACACAGCTAATATGTGAAGAAGCCAGGAAGATTGGTGGAGTATACCAGTTTGCAATCAAGGATATAAAGATGTGTGGAGAATAGGGAATTTGCCTGGTCCTGTGTTGTGTTTTGTTTGTTTTTAAAATACTTATCTTATTAATCTGGTGGACTTTTCTTGGTATATGTGAGGCAAGAGTGGGAATAGGATTGGTGGTCTGGATTTCATTCCTGAGTACTCACTGTGGCTCTGATGGTGGCTGGTGTGGTCAGCAGCCTAGAGCAGCAGCTGTAGATGTCCTGGGGGAAGGTGTTGGAGATAACAGCGCTACAAATGTGACCCGTGGAATCAGGAGATAGAAGAGGCAGGCTGTTTTGATTTTAACGTCATCATTGAATCATATGAAGTTTGTCAGATTGCATCTTATGATGTTGTCTGAATGTATTAGTTGATGCTACAAAGGAGAAGTCATTAACATTGATTCATGGGAATCAGAATTACATAAGAATGTCTCTGACTTGATGACTTGACTTACAATTGTTTGGATTTACCATCCTACAAAAGTGATGCCATACAGAAGAAACTGTGCTTTGCATTTTGACATTTAGACAGACTAGTGGTATGTAGTATGATACCCTGTCATGATGCTGGGCAGCATCCATGAGCCACAGCGGCCAGTCAGCCATGCAGTCTCTAGGGCAAATAGTGCTCTACACTGTAGTCATTGTGTGAGATGATTATGTCTGAGCACAGGCTAAAGTGAGTATTCTGAGAACTATTTCAGGCATACTGTGCTAAGCTATGATGTTTGGTAGGTTAGGTGTATTAAATACACTTTTGATTTAGGATTATTTTCAATTTAGGATGTATTTATCAGGATATAACTCCAGCATGAGTCAAGGAGCATCTGCATCCTGGAAAAAATGCACTGGCATATTACTACTATACCTTGAACATATAATAAGAGCAAGTTGATCTCTAGTGCCAGACTCTGTGCATTCAAATCCTTGCTCTATGGACAAAGGCACCTGTTTTGTGCAGAAACTTCAGTCTCTGTAAATTGAGGATAATTATAGCTCTGACCCCATAGGATCATTCTGTTGATTTAGACAGGTGATTGGCACTAGCTGTGTAAAAGTACTCAGTTAATTATTATTTACATCATTGATGTATGTACACATTTGCAAGCGCATGCACACACACACACACACACACACCTATGGGTGGATTTTTCATACTAAAATAAAAAGGAAGGACTGCAGACAATGCCAAACTTGGCAGGTGGTTCCAGAAACAGTGACATGCCACCAAAGCGTGTTCCTCAGAGCTATGCCTGATGGCGCTGAGACGCCTGTGGAGTCTCCCTCTGCCAGGATATTTTCCTGTTACTGTTTGACAGATCCTGATTTTGTGGCAACTTGGTCCTGATGTCTTGTTTAGTCACTGAGAGGTTTGCATCGCCATCTGTCTCCTTTCCCCGTCGCATTTATTTTCCCAGTCTAGAAACTTGTAGGTATTCTTTAAATGAGTTGCTCACAGTTTTCCCTCCTCTCTGCCAGCAGAAGGAAGTTAACCGTGCCTGGGGTTTGATTTGCTGGTGGCCCGGGACCTTCCTCCTGCTCTTGCTGAGATGGCCTCTAAATTCATTCTTTCTTAAGCTGCACTTATCTATTCTAAAAAGGCAGAGGGGTCACGGCCCTATATTCTCCAACAGAATCAGCAAATTCTTTTTATTTCGAGAGCACAGGTGGGTCATATGCTTTCTGTTTTCCTGTGGAAGAACACATTTTATCAACACTAAGAGAGAGCTTCCCTTTTTACAGTTTTACGGCTGTGAGCAATTTGACTCATGCCCGCAGCCTGCTTTTCCAGTTGGGGGCTGAAGGGCACCATTGCCATCAGGCCTGAGAGCAGCCATGTCAAGATGCTGGCGGTATTAACTGGACTCCCGCATCTCTGTCGGCACTGCGCCGGCATAACAGGGCTTTTCCTTAGACAATTCAAAGAATTACAGGGGTGTTTTCAAATTTCAATGTCTCTCTTTAAGTGTAGATAGTCGGCATTAAGTGGACAAGCATATTCATGCATGTATGGAGGAAGCATGGGGGGCAAGCCCAAAAACTCTTGGCACTCCAATCTTCATTTCCCTAATGCTTATAATATGTATATCAAGGGCTTCTGATAACATTTAAACCCCACAAACTGCGTATAAAGTCACAATCAGACCCTATGCTGTCTGAGTGATATCACTTATGCCATGATTTTCTCATCTTTAAAAGAAAAAAAGTAAGAGTTCTCTGCCTTTCTCTGGGCCACAGTGAATCTCCATTTACCTACTATATATGAAAGTGCTTTGAAAATTCTAGGTAAATATAATATTCCATATTTAGGCAAATATATAAGACATTTTTAGAATTTTCTGAGTGAAATCAGATATGAACAGGTTTTCCTTTTAGCTTTTGAGTCAGTGTTATTATGGTCACTTTTTTTTTTTGGCAAATACAATAAAAAGGAGAAACTTCTAAAGTTTGTGTTTCAGAGTAGACGTGATAACAATATTGTACACAGCTCCCCTGGACACTGTGAATGGAGAAGATAGGATATCAACACAAGTGCTATGAGATGAAATGAGACAAAATAATGACTAGGAAGACTAACCTGGTTGATATATTTTGAGTTGTTTAGTTATTTAAAGGCTATTGTCATACTAACACTTTGGCAACATGTGTAATGCACTTGGCATTCTAGCTCGCGGTAATTGTTATATAATCTTCATAGTTCTGTTTCAAGTATTTATTGATATCCAGATAGAAAATTGTACTTGGCTTGAGGATATCTAATCTAATAAAAGAGTAATATGCAAAGTAACCATCACTCCAAGACACCGAAGCCACGCCCATCAGCCAAGCCCACAGCCAATCAGAGTGGCTATATGCAAATCAACCTAGCCAAAATGGCAGCCGGCAGCCACGGAGCTAGAGCAAACAGGAGGCGTCAGTTAAGCTGGCTGGGCCTCTGCTCAAGGCAACGATGTTTCAATTATAGAAGCCACGGAGCTGAAGCAAACAGGAGGCTTCATTGCCTGCCTAGGCCTCCGCTCAAGGCAACAAAGTTTCAATTATAGAAGAAAAATAAACCCCAGAAACCTGATTCCAGCCAGCCTCACTGGGACATTGAGTCAATGGACAGCCTGAAAACGGCCCTCTGCCCCTCACCCAGGCTGGCCAGGCACTCCAGTAGGGACCCGAACCCTGAAGGGACTGTGGCCAGCTTGAAAACAGCCCTCAGACCCTCACCCAGTCTGCCCAGGCATGCCAGCAGGTGGACATCACTTAAGGGGTCCCAGACTGTGAGAGGGCACAGGCCTGGCTGAGGGACCCCCCCCCCCGAGTGCACAAATTTTTGTGCACCAGGCCCCTAGTAGTGTATAAAGGAGATAGACATGAGACATGAGATAATGAAATTAAAAAAAAATTTTAAGTAGTATTTATTCATTTTGAATTTATATTCAGTGTATTCAATGATTACTCTTAAAAGTCCAAACTGAGAAAATTTAAAAAAATGTTATCTTGTCAGAATGATAGAAAAAAAATTAGATAGAAGATCCAGAAATATTTTGTGAGTCCAGTCTTCAGTGTATTGACATCAAAGCCATTGTCCCTAGTCAAATTATTTTTATTGTGCTTCCATTTTTTTTGTTAACCCTTACCAGAGTATATTTTCCTCATTGTTTTTCAGAGCGAGTGGAAGTGAGGAAAGGGGGATTGGGCAGAAAGAGAGAGAGAGAGAGAGATGTGAGACACATCTACTGGTTGCCTCCCACCTGCAACCTGATGGGGGCTGGGAGTGAATCCACAACCCAGGTGTGTGTCCTTGACCAGGAATCGAACACATTACCCTTTGGTGCTCAGGCCAATGCTCTAACTACTGAGACACACTGGCCAAGGCTCTTTGTGCTTCTGACTAGTATATCTGCAGTTAGCCATTTCAATATAGCTTTTAACTGAAAAGTTCTCCTAACCATTTTAAAATACTTACTTAAATCATCGCTCAAAATCGAAAAATGGAACCAAAAGCTCAGTAATGTATGCTTCTGATTAGTTGTAAGTAAAAAATGAACTGGATAAATGCTTATGGATTTTGCGTTAGTCATGATCTTCCAATATATCAGTATTACTGATAGCCGTTACATCTTTAATCTCCAATGCAAGGTGTGGGGTATAATTTCAGAATTTTGATAAACCATTTGGTTCTTGGTCTAAGGAATGTTTTTTCTGACTGTACAGATAATGTTTTAGTTCACTTTAGCAAGACTATTTAAACTGCAAAAACTATAATTATAGAACCTCTCTAATGTGGTTTTTGAACTCCTGTGATAGTATGCCAAATACAAGTTCCTGAACAAGAGAGAGAGGGGTTACTTTTGTTGACACTGATGTGATAAACACCTTTTATTCACTTCAGGTTAAATTGTGCATTTTAAACATGGCTGTAAATAGCTCTGTCAAGGTCACTTTCTGGCCACTAACTCAAGACCTGTGCATCCTATAAAAGTGTTCAGTAATTTATACTGTTTGCTGATTTTCTAATCTTGTCTTTGAATTTCTTCAAGTGTCTTTCTGTCAAACTAATACATTTAAAGGGATTGGATTAGGGAGCCATCAAGATTATTAGTATGGCAGGATGTTGTACAAAGCCCTTATATTTTTGACCATTATACTAGAAGGCAAGTTTTCAAGCATCTTCTTAAAAAATGCTTGTGATAAAAATAAATTAGTTATAATACTAGACCATTTATAGTACAATGCTACCACAGATAAAAACTAATTTTTATGAACTAAAATGTGCTGTTTGCATGCCAATTAAAAATGGTAGATTATGAACTATAAATATCAATTTCCTCCCTCAATATTTTTGAGAGCCTCTTTAAAGTCATTGCAAAAATCTCTTCTCCAAGAGATTTACTCCCTGTTTGCATAAGGAGTCATTTGTCAGTGTCAAAACTACCTTTCTAGGGCAGCAAAGACACTGTCTATAGTAATTGCTTTAGCATAAAAAAAAAAAAGAAACTTGCCCCAATACAATTTCATTGATATAGAACAAGTTTCTCTCTTACTCATTCTTCCCCATCTTTGAATGATGGTTACTGTCTTATAGTTCAGAGGAAAGAACCATGGAACAGAGCAGGAATAGCATGATTTGCACATAATCTCCTGCTTATTTGGAGGGAAATTTTCCAAATAAATGAAAGGCTTATTTATAAGCATTTGTGTATATGTGTGGTAATTGTTATCTCAGTCACCCCAAATTTGTTCCTGGTTAGTATTCTCTAATCATGAAAGTAATATTTGTGAGATTTTTGTCTCTATAAACATCATTAAAATTAAATTGAGGACATAGCATATGCATAAACAAAAACAAAGAATCACCACCCAAACAAATGGCAATGGAACTCAGATTCCTTCCCCTTCTCTGAAGGGAAGTTTAACATCCAGCCTCACCTCAAGGAAAATCAACTTAAAAGAACTATCACTTACAATCCTCAAGGGATATCTTGTCTTACACATTCTAAGTCTTGTAAAGACAAATCATTCTTTTCCAGGGAGGGCACTGAACCAAAAGCTAATGTAGTTTAAATAAATATAGATAGGAGAATTTTAAAGAAAATACACACTTTCATAATGCTCAATGTTGTTTATTAACAAACACAGAATATAGAATCACATCAGCATCAATTGATCAGGGGAACAGACGGTAACTCCTATCTGTATGAAAAAAAAAAGTCTAGAATTAAGAGCCTTAGAACATCTGGAATGTTAACTTTTAGTGAACATTTCAACACTCTACTATCTTAATTCAGGAAATTCATTTCCTAGCATCTGTTTCAGAAGGAAGTTGGTGATATCAGTAGTGATTACTATACGATCATTTACACCAGAGTAATATATTGAATTCTCAATATCAGCACTTACTGTTAAATAGCAAGCCATTCAACTCTTGGAACTATACTGTATCCAAGTGAGGAGAATTAAGATGCAACAAAATAGAATTTTCACACAGAGTCTTTTCCAACAGTATATCAGCTGTCATACAATAAACTTGCCAAAGACAACTCTTTCCAAGATACAGGAATTTTTAGTCACACAGCCACCTTCCTGTTGAGTCTGGTGTCAGGCTTAAAAAAATTAGCAACCATCAGTGCATTTGATGCCTTTCAGAACTTTCAGCTGTAAGAGAATACCACATTTTATTTTTGAATATTGGATTAAACTTTCTGCTAACTCAGCAAAACATTTTTTAAACAATAAATCTAGCTATAGATAATATTTCCTATTTCTATTTCAAGATTCAAACATGAGGTAAGAAAACTTGTATGCATTTATGCATAGCCCATGGATGCAGACAATAGGACAGTGAAGGCCTGGGGTGAGGGGTAGGGCAGGCTAGAAGAGGTCAATGGGGGGAAAGGGAGAACATATATAATACTTCCCACAATAAAGATTTAAATAAATAAATAAATAAAACATGAGGTAAGAGAGTGGTCGATAAAACAATTTATAAGTGTTTTACATGGAAGATATTCAACCTAGAAATTATTTAAAACTGAGAATATAAATAAATTGTTGGGGGCATGGGCTATTCATTTAAAATTTAATCTAAATAATTTTATATAAGCACACAAAACTATCTTGTCCATAAGCATAAATTTATAAATAGAACTATAATTAGAGATTATGGACTACTATCCACAAATGACACTTTATGGAAAGAAATAGAATCTCTATTTTACAAAAAAAAAAAAAAAGAAAGGGATGACAGAATTTAGTAAACTTGCTCAGGGATACATCGATTGTTGGGTATGCCAGCTTTATGCCTTTCCTTCTTCAACTAGGAATTACACTGTTGTAACCTAAATAAATTACTATCAAATGGCAAAAGTATATGTACATTTATATATAAACATTTATATATAGAGAGACTTTGACTAGGATTTTCTTCCGCTAAAAAGGAAAACTCTATTTTATATCATGCCTCATACAATTATCATTGGTGACAAAACTCAATGATATAAATTATGCAGATAAAAGAATAATTAAGTATTAAGAGAAAGTTTAGATTCAAAGACAATTTAGTTAGCTACATATATCATTTATCTGTACAAATATTCTACTTGCTTGAATTTTATATAATTTTCATTTCTTGTATTCATTTGCCTACCCACATAGTTTCCTCCCAATTATCTTTCAGTATAAAATATAACTGAAATTCCAGCTTTCATAGGCTTTGAGTTCTTAAATATTGTTCTTATGTGAATTATTAGAAAATATTTCCTTTATGTA
>PVJC01043803.1:0-14310 GCA_004026665.1 Murina feae
ATCTCAAACCATTCACCTCTACAAAAAAAAAAAAAAAAGTATTTTTATTTCTCATTCACACATGAAGAAACGAAACCATAAAGTCTACTTGCCCAAGTTTCAAAGAGACCTACTTCTAGTTTTCCAAATATACCAAACCTTTTCATCTGTCAGTGCCCTTATGTATGCTGTTTCCTCTTTCTATAGACTGGGTCTACCTAGTTAACACCTACCCAAGGTTTCAGGATCCTGAATTAGTGTTTCATGGAGGTGTTCATTTTCTTAGTCTGAGCCAGTGACTCCTCACATCATGCTGTGCTTACCTTGCTTAGAGTGCTTTTAACAATGCAAAGTCCTTATTAGTTTTTGTTGATTCCCCTCAAAGTAGATCATAAGATCAATAGAATCTTAGAAATCAGGATTTTCTTTAAAAAAGTCTTCTTGTCTATACCTTTATGTCTAATACTATGGCTGCCACATGGTAGTTTCCCAAGCAATATTGGCTAAATTATTTGAAGAAATGAATTAATTTCTATAATTTGTCCTTTCTGCGTTGAAATTCAAGGAAATAATAAATACTTTGTCATTACTCTTAGCACATATTCTTATACTAAATGCATGAATCATCATTAAATTATAAAACTTTTTGCCTTCTTCCTTCATTTTTCTCATCTTCAGTATTCCACAGAAGAAATGTGTTGAGAGATATAAGAAAGACAATTGACTTTGGTGTCAAATAAATGGGATATAAATTCTAATTTTATCATTTGTTGATGGGGTCATCTTAGGTAAATTGTATGCTCTCCTTATATGTGAAATAAGAATGCTGCCTAACATTCAAGATTACTGTGTGAAAGTAACTAGTTGGTATAAATGGCCAGGTACACAGTAATAGACAGTTAAGAAGTGGTAACCTTTATCTTCATGTCTTATAACCTTAGCCATATTTTGCTTTTCCTTGTCCTGAGAACTATCACCTAATATTTAGTATGTTATCTCTATTTACTTTGTTTGGATATTACAGACTACTACTGTATCTTACTAATCCAATTATAAATAACAATAGCCACAAACATTACATTGTGTCATGGTAGATTGGAAGCTAAAGTTTTCTTTAAGCTGAGACTATCAATTATGGGTTTGTAAAAATTTCATATTTTTAAGGTCAGGCTATTATTTGTCTTTGGATCCCCCCCCCCCCTTTTTTTTTTTACAGTAAATCAGAATGTAACAAACCATGACTGTGAGAAAACCATGACTGGAGTGATGTATACTTTGTAATGTTTTGTATTTCATTTTGAAAGAAATACTTTGGGGGCAAAAAAAAAGGTGTTGATTTTAGCAACTTGAACTAAGTAACTCTTGTGCTACATATGGTGTTAAAATTGAACAGAACTCTTGTGAATGTCATTTCTGAGCCTTTTGGCCAAATCATTTGTGATGGGAGGTGATTTTGCCCTTGATGAAAGGTGAATCATTGTCAATCACCCTGAAATAAGGAAGTTCTAGGGCTGGATATGAGCTGACCCTGAGATTGGTGGAAAGGCCATTTTTATTCCATGGGGCTTCAGGTGGGAAAATTAAAGTGGTCCTGGACTTTATAAAGAGGCATGCTAGAAGACAGGGTGGGTGTTGGCCTACCAAGGAGATCCAAAGGAGAATCTGGGCATGTGGGCTGGGAGCAGTTGTGAGTTATTTTCTATAACCTTAAACTTCAGTTAAGCTGGTGTAAACCACATCCTCCCTAATCCTTTCCCAGGTGTGTTGTGTGGAATAGGGTTGAGCAGTAAGCTCATAATAAGATCAGGGGGGAGGCAATGAGGGCCTATAATGAAGAATAAGTATCCAGAAGAGGAGTGCTATCATGAGGATCAGCAGCAGCACAGAAGATCCAAGAAATACATGGGAGGCAGGATGTTGAGAAACGCTCAGAAAACTTTGAGGAGGCAATTTGCCAGGAGTTGGTTGGAAAGAGTTCAGATCGGAATAGTCTAGACATGAAAAGAAAATGTAACATTATGTTGTAGCCACAGGCAGGTGAGGTTGGTGACTTGTCTTATTTAATTCCTACCACAATCAGGTTGCAACTATTACTACTCCAATTTTATAGCTATAGCTATAAAACTGAGAATTAAATAGATTAAGCACTTGCTTAAATTTTACCTGCTTGCCAAATGGCTGTGCTGAATTTTGTACCATATCCGTTGTCCACCAAAGATGAGGTTCTTCTATAAAACCATCATGCCTCTTGAAGGAGTGAAACGTGTCAACTGGAGAAGAATGTGTGTCTCACTGGTTAATTTCCTGTGACAATTCCACAAAGCAGACTTGTGAAAAGATTACTTTCCATTTGTTTCAGCAGTTCTTTTTTTGGTGTAAAAAAAACCCCCATCATTATTGTTATCTGTCCAAATGTCTTGATGGAGGAGTGGGATGTAAGGGAAATCCATGTCTTCACGAGAACCAGTAACATTTCACATCTTAAGTAAGACTTTTAATCCTCTGGTCGATAGCCTGAAATTGATTTTCTCCTAGCTGTAGACCAATGTGATAGAAAATCTACTTAGTGTAATAGGCGCTCTGTTCTTGATGTTGTTGGAAGAAGAATATTGTACAGTTTAGAAGATGTTAGATCTAGCCTGAACTCTGCCACAAAGAGCTTTGCACATGATTCCTCATTCTGAAACTGGGACTTGGGCTTTCTAATCTCTAATATCTTTCAGCTCTGAAATCCAATGTATGCTTTACATTTTTGGGTTCCTAGGTATAAGTTTCTGAATGCAAGAATGTTTATACACAGACACAGAAAAGAAAGTCAAGTCTAATATTTAGAGGGTATGCCCTGGTGTAACTGTAGCCATTGTTATAATAGTTAAGGATATGCTTCCTTGCTAGTTAGCACATGGCTTCTGTTCTGAAGCACCATGAGTGGTTCTTTTTTACCCCAACTGTCCTAATAATCCCCCATGCAACCCCATAATCATCAAGTCAAGGTATTTCATGGAAGTTTTTTTGTAAGTTTTAAATATAAAGACTTGGACCATAAAAAAAGACACTCTTGATAGAAAAAAAGAAATAAGAATAGAGATATTGAGAGAGAGAGAGAGGGTGAGAGAGAGAGAGAGAGAGAGAGAGAGAGAGAGAGAGAGAGAGTCTGTTGCTCTCACTAGGGATAATAAGGTCAACCTGAAAATTTGATACTATACTAGACATGCATGGTCTCCTATGTCATTCAGTGTTTTCTTTCTTTTTTCTCTTTTTTTTCTGTCATTGTTCTTTTAAATCTTTATTGTTCATATTATTACAGTTGTTCTTTTTTTCTCCATAACTCCCCTCCTCCCAGTTCCCACCCCACCCCTGTCCTTACCCCTCCCACTGTCCTCCTCCATAGGTGTACAATTTTTGTCCAGTCTCTTCCCACACCCCCAACACCCCTTTCCCCCTGAGAATTGTCAGTCCACTCCCTTTATATGCCCTTGATTCTATTCTATTCACCAGTTTATTCTGTTCATCAGGTTTTGTTTTTTTTTATTCACTTGATTTTTAGGTTCACTTGTTGATAGATATGTGTTTGTTGTTCATAATTTTTATCTTTACTTTTTCTTCTTCTTCCTCTTCTCAAAGCATACCTTTCAGCATTTCATATAATACTGGTTGGGTGGTGATGAACTCTTTTAGCTTTTTTTTGTCTGTGAAGCTCTTTGTCTGACCTTCAATTCTGAATGATAGCTTTGCTGGGTAAAGTAATTTTGGTTATAGGTTCTTGCTATTCATCACTTTGAATATTTCTTGCCACTCCCTTCTGGCCTGCAAAGTTTCTGTTGAGAAATCAGCTGACAGTCATGTGGGTAGCCTCTTGTAGGTAAATAACTGCTTTTCTCTTGCTGCTTTTAAGACTCTCTCTTTGTCTTTTGCCCTTGGCATTTTAATTATGATTATCTTAGTGTGGTCTTCCTTGGATTTTTTTTTGTTTGAGGTTCTCTGCACTTCCTGGACTTATAAGTCCATTTCTTTCACCAGGTGGGGGAAGTTTTCTGTCATTATTTCTTCAAATAGATTTTCAACATCTTGCTCTCTCTCTTCTTCTGGCACCCCTATAATTCTGATGTTGGTAGATTTGAAGTTTCCCAGAGACTCCTTACACTACCTTCATATTTTTGGATTCTTTTTACTTTTTGCTTTTCTGGCTGGGTGTTTTTTTGCTTCTTCATATTTCATATCTGTGACTTGATTCTTGTGATCCTCTAGTCTGATGTTGGATCTCTGTATATTATTCTTTATTTCAGACAGTGTATGCTTAATTTCTAGCTGGCCCTTTTTCATATCCTCGGGGGTCTCACTAAACTTATCGGCAGTCTCTAAAATATTCTTGAAAAACCTTATAACTGTGGTTTTGAACTCTATATCCAGTCATTTACTTTCTTCCATTTCTGTCATTTGTGACCTGTTTCTTTGTCTCTGAATTTTGGCAGCTTCCCTGCATTGATAGAGTGGCTTTCTGTGCTAGGTGTCCTATAGGGTCAAGTGGCTCAGTCTCCTCAATTACCTGAGGTGGATACTCTTAGTGCACTGCTTTGTCAGCTTTGTGCACAGTCTTGTTGTAGCTAAGCCTTGATTGCTATTGGTATCACTGAGATGAATTGACCTCCAGGCCACTGGGCTGTGAGAATCAGCTGTGTTTATGGTGGGAGAACTTCTATGCTGGAGACACCCTTATGGGGCAAGACTTGCTCCAGTGGGGCTTTGGTGCCTACTGAGTCTGCCCCCTGAGTGTGTCCCTTATGGATCTGAGGAGTTGTAGTCTCGGTGGTCCCACTTTGACCACTGGGTTCACTGACTCTTGGAACTCTAAGGAGGTGCTATTTTAGCTTCTGCCTGAGGTTTCCCAGCCTTTTATATGCAAAAGCATCTGCATGTAGCTTGGGTAGGGTAGGGTTTTGGGGAATCTACAGGGTGGAGCAACCAGCTATGGCTGATTCTCAGCCCTGCCCTAAGAGGCACCAGGTCACAGTGACCCTTGGCACTGCCAAGAGAAACCCACTCTGAAGATCCTCCCGGTGACAGATGGTGCCAGCTGGTGCCAGACAGTCCAGCTCCTCCCCATATGAGTCTGAGTCCCTAGAAACTCACCTGGAACTGGAGTTCAGAGCCATCGGGAGCTTTTGCCTCTCTCTGGTACAAAATTCTGCCAGCCCTTTCCATGAGTCCCCTTCATGCGTGCCTCCGTACCTCTGCACTTTACTTCCGCACCTCCTCTGAATATCAGTCTCTTTCTAGTTGTAGAATTTCCACTCAGCCAGCCTTCCTGTGGTTCTGGGTGGTGTCTGTTTTTTCTTTTCATTGTAGTTTTGAAATGGTTGTGCGAGGCAGTAATTTCTGGTGTTTCCCTATACTGCCATCTTAGTTTCTCTCTTTCCTCCTTCTTTTTAATTCAAGAATTAAAGGGAAAAAATTTCTGTGTTCAGATTTGTCCTGAATCTTTTATATAGGCCTGTGAATAGAACAGAGCTTTGAATAGTTAGATATCTTCCGTTAAGAAATTAGATTTCCAGTACTTTGAGAATGGAAACATATAGAAAGAAGAAAATAAATCTCATGTTACAAGTGCTTCTTTTATTCATTCCTGTATTAAAAGTGAAGAAAATGATTTAGATGGCAAAGAGGATGACACAATCACAACGCAAGATCTTTTACAGGTTCATAGCAGTGTTCATACAACAGTAATCTAATAATCCTATATTTCATTTAAGAACTATATTAGCTTGAACATTTCTCAACATTTTAAAAGATTTACCCAATGACCCTTGTGCCCTTCTGATCCAAGCATTGTTTTTACTCTTGCTTGATGGGAATTTAGGTGGACTAAAGTTGAGAGAGATCTTGGACACTAATATATATCTACTAAAGTATGGTTTTCCTTCTTATAAGTCAGTGACATTGTTCAACAAGGTCTCCCCAAAATGGCAAACACATGGCTCTGAGTTTTGGTTCTGATTGACATGAGTAACTTTCAGAAAGCTCTCTGAAGTTCTTTGAGGATCCATTGCTATTATTGACAGAGATTAGTAGCTGATTGCTTTGAAGCCCACTTATCTTTCTTAGCTGATTGAAGATGTTGCTGATGTGCTTTTTTAATTAGTTTGTGAAGTGGGTGGAGTTGGAGCAAAGTCAATTTCATCTTGCTAAGATCCAATCAATGCTAGCAGACTGAATCACTGTAGTTTATTCAGCTGATTGACCATGGGCTTCTTTAGAAGTTGTTTTCTCTTATTTTCAATTTTGATGATTAAAACAGGATTTAATTACAGAAGTCACTTCTATGTTGCTTAGTATTTTGGCATGAAATTTGCTTCACTTTTCCACCTTATATATAACTAGCAAGGTACACAATACAGGTTTACAGAATTCAATAATAGTTGCTGTTACACATTATAAATAAGACAACACACTTTTCTCTTTTGATTTTTTCATTCCTTAATGCACAGACAAATACTGCACAGACTAATATTTAAGGAAAAAAAGATTGCTCCAACCCTTGCAAAAAAATTTACAATTTACTAACTTTTGCTGCAATTTACTTTGTTTTTATGCTGCGTGTTTTACAAATCCTTTCACTGGTTAAACTGTTCTTATTGAAGTAATGAATGTAAAAATGGTGGTTCCCATTTATTTGGAGAATTATTATGACTGCCTGCCTGAGCATCAAGCTGAAATGCTTACAAAATCATTTCACATCCCAAACAACCACCAACCAAATTTTGTTTCTGTCAAAATAATAGAAACAAATGGTTCCAAAGCAGAAATGTTGCTAGTAAACATTTTCATCAGAATCAGCACTGTGGCTATTAAAATTCATCCAAATTAAGTGTTTATTTTTGAAACAAATGCCTTCTTTGTAAAATATTTGCCAGCAAAGATAACACTAACCCTGTGGGGTAAGTTTACTTACATGAAAGTCCTATGATTCATGAGAGCTTAATCATGTACAGAAAACTTTAGTAAACTTCTCTCTAAAAAAATGTTAAGCCTGCATTTTTAAGGTGGTAGTAAAACTTGTTCTGAAGTTTTATTCCCAAACACTATATTTTTAAAGGAATTCTACAATCTGACTCATGGAGAACATGGAGAGGTCACTGTTAGTCAAATGCACTAAGATATCCCAGTTGAGCCCCAACCTTATGCAGGTCTTTGTTTCATTTTGATTGGTGTGGTCCTGAAGTGTCAGAGGGGATGGAGAGGGTGGATAAACATTGAAAAGGATGGATTGGTGACTACCTCAGTGGCTTAGCCTGAGGGACTGATTTTGAGACTAGAAAGAAGGGTGTAAGTTGGCTATTGCCACCTAAAATCTGTTCATAAACCACACTTAAAAGCCACACACATTTCAGGCTTCTGTGTATATCACATATACTAATATCCTTTTGAGTAAAAACAAGTTATGTGGCTGAGCTCAAGATCAAGATTAGGGGAATACAGTCTGCCAACCATGAGTTCAAAGCAAGTTACGTGGCCAAGACGTACATCAATGAGGGGTGGGGAGTAAGTAAAATGCTTCCTGAACAATATTGTAATCTATCACAAGAGGTGAAGTCAGAATATAAAGGATATGTATATGTGAAATATTCATGAGTCAGGATCCAAACAGTGCTATAGAACAGTGATTTCAATGGTGGGCCACAAGAATTTTTAAAATATGCAATCTCTGACTAAAGTAGTAAACTTCTCTCTAAAAAAAAAATGTTAAGCCTGCATTTTTAAGGTGGTAGTTAAACTTGTTCTGAAGAGGAATTGACCTCTTTCCTCTTAGATAATCAAATTTAAAAAAAATGACAACAGCCAACACAATAATAGCCATGTGGTGTGAATGAATCAAAATTATACTTTTTTTTTAACAGATCGCCAAAAAATTATTTCTTGGTGTGGCACAGAATTTTAGAAGTTTATGTGTGCCATGAGAAGAAGATGGTTGAAAATTGTTGCTGTGGACTGTAGTACAGCTTTGCCATTCCTGAGGTTAAGAGTGGCCATCAGTGGAGAACTGATGAGTATGAGGGAACAGTATTTCTCCAGGGGCCTCTTGCCTATAGTCAGTGGCCAGGTACCTTGGTAAGAGGTTGGAGGAGTGGAGCAAGAGTGTACTGAGTACACAGCAGATGCTACTACACCCGAAAAGTCTAAGATACACATAGAGGCAGGAACTTTCAGGCGGCTCAATTCCTGAGTAAGTAGGAGAATTGGTACAGATTAACGTGTGTGTGTGTGTGTGTGTGTGTATTGCCTTTGGACATTGTTGTTTCATAAATACAAGGAGAGATTAGATTCATGTTCTAACTCCTTCTAAAATAAAGCTCAAATGAGTCTTATATCTATATTGTGAAGGTGGAAAGAACATATTTGGCCTAAAACTGTATGTTTATGAATAGAATGACCTACAGAACTTATTTTTAGACATATAATGGAATGAATATGTGTACCCAGTGGTGGTTTCAGTCAATAATTAAACAAAAAACACGGAAACAATTTGAAAATATTCAATGTGGTTTTTGTCATTTTATCCTGAAAAGCCACAAAGCTTCTATTTGTGGAAGCAGCTCATGATCCTACCTGCTCCTCCATCTGCTACCCTTTCCCTACTGACACAGGCATAGGGATACTGGGACATTATCGTGGTTACCAGCATGAGCATGGGGCTTGAGTGTGGCAGTCCTCTAACCTCTTACGAAAGCCACTTCCTCTTTTTCCTGAAGATACAGCTTAATTACATTTTGCAAGTTCCTTGCAGGTCATTGTGGCCACATGACTAGTGAGGATGGGAACCTAGAAGTCCTAACCTTCTAGAAGTAGCTGAGGTAAGCAGAGTTATGAAGCATGATCAGAGAGCCATGGTGGCCTTTTAGACGAAGGCACATAATAAACTCTGCTTATCGACTTTTCTTAGTCTTGTTCTCAGGATCAGGTGAGTGGTGACTTGACTGTAGGAGGAGGGATCTTATCAGGAGTACGTCGGGTTTGTTGGTCTCTCCGAACGCCCCTGAAGGTGGTGTGGGGCTTGCAGGAGAAGCTCTGGAGGAGTTGGGTAGTGTCACAGTCCTAACAAAAACTGTTGGCAGACTTCACAGCACTCTGGAAGTCTTACTCTGATTCTTCTTTGCTGAGTACTAACTGTCTGCCCTATTTATTACTAGATCAAAGTCCCTAATACCCTTAGGGTTTAAAGTAGTGGGGCCAACAAAATGTTGCTTTACTCCTGGCCTCTGCTTGATCAGGAAGGGAAAATTGAGTTAAGACTCAACACTTTATACCTAGCTGCTTCTTTTTCCTTATCTTTGCTTAAATTAATCTCAAAAGGCTGAAATCATTTTCCTTAGTCTTCAATTATGATTAAGCACCAGTGCATTGATTCAACTTTGGGAATGGCTCTGGAATCCACATAGTGCTTCCTCATCTCTAGCAGAAGAGACTGATGGAAGGTCTGTGGACCTGCCGGCAGGAGTGAGAACCATGGAACCAATCATCCTCTCTCCTGCCTAAGTGCTCCATAGACCCTTCAAGGCACTCAGTCACGCTCTGCATTTCCTAGTCTGTGAAATGTCTCCGGCGTGCCTTGTGGAATAAATAATTACTGGTTGCAAAGCATGGAATCCAAAGTGCTATGGAAACAGAAAACCAGAGCGACCTTGTTGGTTGCTCAACTCCAGGACTTGGCAGAGCAGCTCTTGAAACACAACCCCACACAGGAATCAGCCAGGTTAGGCTGAGAAGTGATCTTAACCGGGGAACAGTGACTTGCCCAGCCTTGTCCCTGAATCTACCTCCCTGACACCCATCCATCCTCCTTTCCCTTTCCTGGTCCAGCAAAGAGGAAACTAGTTTTGATTAAAACATGCTCACATTAGTGTGGTTTAATTTCATGCATTTATTCTTTCACTTAACCCTTTTTTTTTTTTATTTCATTGCTTAAAGTATTACAACAAGTGATAGATAAGTATTACAACAGATGATAGATAGATCTCCATAACCCTTTAACACATTTATTGATTACCTGCTCCCTTTGGGCTCTGTACCTGACTGACTTACAAAGGTGGAGGGTCCTGGCTTGAGCCTAAGCTGCGTGAATAGGTGAAGGGCAGTGTGCACACCTCTCTGAGCAAATGAGAGAACACGTGGGGCAGGCTCTTTAAGAGACTTTGCATTAAAGCCTTTGAGAAGCCTTGGGAATGGAGGGGAGGAGGGAGCTGGACAAGCTTGATCTAAAAACAAGGGCTTTGACCTCTGTTTCTAGCTTAGACTTCATTGCCTCTGGTCTGGATTTTAATAATATTATATATTTTGTATGATATATTTCAGCAACATACACATATTCAGTCACATGGATTTCTGTATATATAGTCTGTAAAATGAATGTCTGGTTTTCAGTAACATCTGAAAGATCATTCTTTGTGAGATATCATGGCCAGGAAACACTACTTTTCCTGGCATACCTCTGTATTTGATACCTGGAGCAGATCACCTTTTCATACTCATAACTCAACAAAATCACCTTCAGTAATAATCATGTAATCATCATCATTTTCTTTGTTAATTCTGTAATTAATATCCAGGAGAATATTTAGTATAGGAACTAAAATTTGCAATTTTCACTACCTAACAAAACTTACAACTTGCATTACATTTCATTGCTTTTAAATGTCAAACACCAAGAGTCCAAGTGACCATGTGGAATGATGAAGTTGCAGGAACTCAAGTTCTGTCTCCACTTGTACAGTCACTGTGCTGTCATGATTTTGAACCCACTGTTTAAAGGCAGGAATATGTAGTTCTTGAAGAACTGGAGACAAAAACAGCACCCAAAGTGAGCATTGCTGATTCCAAACAATTCCTTATTCTTCAAATGAAATTGTAGCTGAGTCTTGTTTGGAGGCTGTCTATTTAACTCGGAGTTCTCTGAATGAACTTCCTTGTAGATGACTAGGTTTATTAAAGGATAAGGAATGGCACTTGCTAATTTGAAGCGTATATTACTTTTGCTGATGTTGTTGTTTCATTATTAGAACTTAGTCATCACTACTGGAGGCATTTAGAACTTTGATCAACTAAAGATGACTTTCTGGGAGTAGTTTATCGTTGTGAGGATCGCCAGGTGTAGTGATAGCAACAAGCCGATCAGCATTTAGTTGGTTTTATTATTTTTAGATCTCTGCAGACATTGCAGCCAATGTTGCCTTCATCTAAGGTGGGCCACTCCCCTTTTCCCATCATTCCTGTTCTACCACTACTTTGAGGAATTCCAGAACAAAGCAAAATGCTAACAGAAGGAAGATACTTCCCCACATGTTCACGGACCACTGTTCAATTTTGCTACTGACAGTGTTTTAGCAGTAGTTGGCAGGAGATAACCATAGTGGACAGGGAAATTGACACCCAGAGGGAAGTGCAGGTGTGTCCACAGACCTCAGCAGACCACGGTGCCTGCCAGACAGAACAACGCTGTTGGAAAGTCCCAGAAATACCTTCAGGTAGAGGGGCTGCTTTGCAGAGGTAGGACCCTGGGCCAGCATGTTAGGGTAAGAGCCAGCACTCCTAGGTACACCCCAAGGTGGGTGGGACAGAAAGAAGTGCTGCTTTCAGAGAGCACACAGTCTAAGGAGAGCAAAAATCAAATAATAAACATGGTTACATATTGTAATATAATTTATTTTAATATGTTGTATAATCCGATAAGCAGAAGCTAGGCAAATGTTACAGGATGTTTGGGAAAGTTTCCTGGGAGAAATGACACCTGAACTGACTCTTAAAAGAAGAGGAGATAGTGATCTTTAAGACTTAATTTTTTCTGTTGTGGCTTCAGATGCGGCTTCTGTAGATAAGATATCTGGGATGGAGGTGCTCCCAAATATCCCCTTAAATTAAACAAGATTATAATACTAAAGATTTATTGAGCATTCGCAGTGTGCCAGGTAGAGTGCTCAGTGAATTATCTATCATCTACTCTAATCTCAATGCAGTCCTATGGCATAGGTGTCATTGCGTCCTCACTTACCGAGGCGGGTGGGGAGGAGGGGGAACGAGGCTTTAAATATCCAAGCAAGTTGCCAAAAGGCCAAACTCCTAAGCGACAGAGATAGGATTTGAATACAGTCTGACTTCAAGTCTAGGATTTAATCTTGCAATCATCTCCTGAAAACAAGCACAGGAAGACATCTGGGCGCTTGCTCACTTGAAGCCCACAGTTCCCCCTCCCCCCTAAGCTGCATGGAAGACTGGCCTGGCTCTTCTGTGCCGGTGCCTGACGATATATTCCTCTGAGCTGTAATTGACCAAGATAAGGATCATCACCAGTGACCACCCTAATGGGTAAGGTGGAGGCTTTGTGTTTGAATTCCTTCTCTGCTACTTCCTGGCATTCTGGTCTTATGTAAGTCATCTATCCTCTCTGAGCTCAGTTTCCTCATCCTTAACACAAGGCTGCTATGCCCTAGGTTTCCAAATTATTCTTAAGGTTAAATGAAAGCAGGTGAAAGAGCACCTGGCCCATAGTAGGTGCTTCTTCACGGGGCTGCCCTGACATTAACTAAGCAGAGCATATCACTACCTGTTTCTGAAGGAAATTGAGCTGGCATTCAATTTCGTTCTTCCACAGTGACATATTTTGAATCCTAAGTAAAAGACCCCAGGATTGCTATTTATTTTAAAAAACAAACACCTGTCATTGCTCAAATTAGAAACACTTGCAGAACCACGCTACAAAATATTTATAAATTCGCAAATGTGTTTTAATTGCTGCTAAGTAAAATGAATTCAGCTGCAATTTTTCACTTTCTAAAAAAGATGACTTCATTCCTTTTTCTCTATCCTAATTACAACTGTTGAATAGTGAATTTATGCAGCCAATTGTACAGTATTTGTGAGAAAGGGAAGTTTAGGGGTTTGAAGGAAAGAAGATGACAGTATTGGAAAGGCATGACAATTGTAAAAGAGGCACCCATATTTCAGTTGAAAATGAGGTAGAGAAAGCATATTTCTATTTTGCCCCCTAGCTCCTACCCACCATGGAAAATTCATTGATTTGTAAGGTTTATTGTTGTTTTAGTTAAAATGTAAGTCTAAAGATATCCATGCTTTTTTTTTAATCATTTGTTTCTTTTTGGAGTCCAGGAGAAAATAATAATAGTTTTATCTAAAAGAATAAATACTGTAGTCTACTTCCATTATGTACACCTGACCCAACTTCTCACTAGACTTTTAAACATTAAGGTCATGAGTGTTATCTTGATCTAATTTAGCATAATTACTTGGTGGGAGAGCACTAAACCAAGAACCACTTAAGTCAAGTCAAAGTGCACTTACAAAAACGTCTTGTTTGATGTTTGAGAACTTTCAAGAAAAAATATATATATTTTTAAAAATTGGATATTTTCACACACGAAAAGATTGGATTTTTGTTTGCTTTGACTAAAAGGGAATATCAAGCCACTGTTCGCACTGTGCCCGGATGGCAGTGGTTCTCCAAGTGCAGTTACTGTATCAGCAGCATCAACATCGCCTAGGAATTTGGCGGAAATGCCAATTCACGGGCTCTCACAAACCTACTGGGTCAGAAACTCTGCGGGTAGGTCCACCAACCTGGATTTTAACCCCCTCCAGGTGGTTCTGAAGCACACTAGATGTAAGAACCTCTGCCCTAGGCAGCAACCTGCCAGGGTTCCTTGGTTGTAGGCATCTTCCCACCAGCTTTGGATGTTCCACCTTGCCCTGGACCCTGGTGTGGACATGAGTATGTACGCGAAATCAGTTGGCCTGATCTCCATAGGGACAATTTCCTAACCAATTTCTGGAGCCAGCCAGCTTCATGAGTGTGTGACCTGTATAGTTACAGGGCCCCACCCTCAGAAGAGGCCGAGATTGGTTAAATGCTCTGCTGTTCTGTCTTGAAATTTTCTTTTTTTTTTTTTTTTTTTTTTTAATTTATTTTTATTGTTCAGATTATTACAGTTGTTCCTCTTTTTTCCCCCATAGCTCCCCTCCTCCCAATTCCCACCCCAACCTCTGACCTTGCCCCCCACATTGTCCTCATCCATAGGTGTACAATTATTGTCCAGTCTCTTCACGCATCCCCAACACCCTTAACCCCAAAAAATTGTCAGTCCACTCCCTTTCTATGCCTCTGATTCTATTCTATTCTCAAAGGATACCTTTCAGCATTTCATATAATACTGGTTGGGTGATGATGAACTCTTTTAGCTTTTTCTTGTCTGTGAAGGTCTTTATCCGACCCTCAATTCTGAATGATAGCTTTGCTGGGTAAAGTAATTTTGGCTGTAGGTTCTTGCT
>PVJC01043804.1:0-14370 GCA_004026665.1 Murina feae
ATGCACGAGGGGTGGGGGCGGTCCCTCAGCCCAACCTGCACCCTCTCCAATATGGAGTTCTTGGGGACTCTCACAATCCAGAACCTCTGGTTCTTAACTGCTAACCTGCCTGCCTGCCCTAACCACTCTCCCTGCCTGCCTGCCTGATTCCTCTAACTGCCCTCCCCTGCTGGCCTGGTCACCCCTATTAACTTTTTTAATCTTATCCCCTTCACGCCTAATTGTATTTGACTTCCTTATTGGCATCTCCCTCTCACACAATGTTTTTCCTTTATGTAACACTTTTCCTACTGACTCATCATTTATAAACTTTTCTTTCCTCCTTATTTCCTACTTCTGTTCCATCATCCTTCTTCCCATTTTTCTACTACCCTCCGTCCCTTCCCACATTCCTTCTTTCCTTTATCTTTACCCCTGCCCACCCTCCCCTTTTCCTTCCTTCCCACCTTAATTTTTTTCTTCACTTCCTCCCTCTGACCTGCTTTGCTTCCTCCCCCATTCCTTCCTTCTTCCCATTCTCCTTTTTAGCTCTACCAGCTCCCCTTTATAACTTTTCTTCCCTCCCTCTTTTTCTCTCATCCTACCTTTGCCATACATTCTTCTCTACTTACTGCCACTGTTTTAATACCCATCTATCTACCTGCCTAATTATCCACTATCATTTATCTTTTTTTCTCTGACTTCTTTTAAAATCAGTACACAACTATACTTCGTTTTCATTATAGGCCCTACATTTCACTCATACATCCTCTTTTTTTAACTCTGCTGTCCACTGACTCTTTTATAAAGTTCTTCCCTCCATCCTGTTCCAACCCTCCTCCACTGGGTTACTTCCCCCCAAACTCTCCCTGGCTGCTGCTCCCTTCGCCCTGCCCCCTGCCTATCTCTCCATCTCCTGGCTCCCCTCGGCTTCCTCCTAGCTAAGCCTCTGTGTGTGTACCTCTGGCCATCTGATCGCTTTCCAGGCTGCAGCCTCGGGGCCAGCTGGCTTGCTCCTCCCGCCCCTGGCTGCCGCCTGGAATCCATGGTGGAGCACACATACAGAGGCTTAGCCTCCATGTGTGTGCCCCTCAATGATCGACTGATTCCAAGTCGCAGCCTTGGGACTGCTCACTCCTCCCGCCCTGCTCCTCCCGCCAGTGGCTGCGGTGTGGCCGGCTCACTCCTCCCGCCCCCCAGCTCCCAAGCAGAGGTCTTCCGTCTGTCTTGCTGGACCCGGGTGTGTGGCTTCTCCGAGGCTGCGGCCTCCGCCATCTTGGCTGGGCTAATTTGCATACAGTCGCTCTAACTGGCTGGTAGTATGGCTTAGGCATCCCAAAGAAATGGTCAATTTTAATATTACGCTTTTATTAGATTAGACATATGTATATGGCAACCTATAGGAGACTTTAAGGGAGAGACTGATAATACAGTCATAGTAGGGGACTTTAACACCCTACTAACTTCACTGGATAGATCTTCCACACCAAAAATTAACAATGAAATAGAAACTCTAAATGATGCATTGGATCAGATAAATTTATAGAACATTCCCCCAACAAAGCTGCAGAGTAAGAGTATACATTCTTATCAAGCGCACATGGGTCATGTCAAAGATAGACCACATATTAGGGTACCAAGCAAATCTCTGCAAGATCAAGATAATTAAACCATATCAAACATCTTCTCAGATTACATAAGAATGAAATTAGAAATCAACTATAGTAAAAACTCTCAGAAACATTCAAATACACGTAGGCTAAATAACTTTAATAATTTATTGCTATTAAGCAATGAATTGATTACCAATGAGATGAAGAAATAAAAAAGTTCCAGGAAAGAAGTAAAAATGAACACAAAATAACCCACAATCTTTGGGACACAAGAAAAAAAGGGAAGTTTATAGCGCTATAGGCCTATCTAAAGAAATGAAAATTAGTAATAAATTATCTAAACCTACAATTTAAGAATTAGGAAGAGACCAACAATAAAAGACTAGAGTAAGTATAAGGGACAAAGTAATAAAGATTAGAATAGAAATAAATAACAGAGGCTAAAATAAATGAATGAATGAATAAATAGATAAATAAAATCAAGGAAACAAAGAGTTGGTTTTTGAAAGGATAAAACATCAAATCTGATGAAACATGAGTCAGACTCATAAAGAAACAAAGAGAGAACCCAAATAAATAAAAGTAGAAACAAAAACTGACACTACAGAAATACAAAGAATTGTAAGGAAATACTATGAACTATATGCCAACAAGCTGGATAATGTGGATGAAACAGATAAATTTTGAGAAAAATATAATCTCCCAAAAGAGAATCAGAAAGAATCAGAAAACCTGAATAGGCCAGTAATAACTGAAAAAATGTTAAGGACCATTAGAATACACTTGGCTTAATTTACCTCAGCTGAGACTCAGGGCAAGGGCAAAAGCCATGCCTTGGGGGTGAAATCAAAGACTGAATGCCACTCAGTCTGACTCTCCTGCCCAGAGTTAAGGAGACAGATCTCATGATGTCAAATGCCTTCCCAGATGTGACGTAACTTCCTGTAATTCCAGTATTTAATAAACAGCTTTCAGAGCTGGCTGTCTCTGTGTGAGTATGCCTATCCCTCCAGAGGTCAGGCACCACACCCAGCCCATGCTTTTAATCTATTTTATGTCTGTCTTTCATTACTCTTTAACCCTCAAAGTGCCTCCTAGATTGCACAAACCAGTTCAAGTCTCCCCCTCTATGCTGAATGTGGAGGAGATCCCAAGGTCCAGCGTGACCTAATTAAAGAAACAAAAGTCGTAATCAAAAACCTCCCAACAAACAAAAGACCAGAAATTTTACTAAACATTTAAAAACATTCAAAAATCCAAGAGGAGGGAACACTTCCCATCTCTTTTTATGAGACCAGGAAAACTTCCAATCTCTTTCAATTCCAAAACTAGAAATAGACATTAAAGAAAGAGAACTATAGGCTAGTATCCCTGATGAATATAGGTGCCAAAATTCTAAATAAAATAATAACAAGTCAGATCCAACAACATATTTAAAAGGTCATATACCATGACCCAGAAGGATTTATTCCAGTGATGCTAAATGTGATATATCACAAGGAAAGTGAAAGACAAAAGTGATAAGATTATATCAACATATGGAGAAAAAGAATTTGACAAAATACAACTCCAATTTTTTTATAGAAACTCTCAGTAAAGTGGGACTAGAGGAATCACATTTAAACATAATAATGGCCATGTATGAAAAACTTACAGGCAACATCATACTCAATAGGCAAAAACTAAATCCACTACCTCTAAGAACAGGAACAACACAGGGATCTCTGCTTTCACTATTCTTATTCAGCACAGTATTGGAAGTTCAAGCCACAGTGATTTTAACTAATAAAAGCATAATATTGAAATTAACTGTTTCTCCAGGATGGGGTAAGCCACGCGCACCAGCCAATCAGAGCGACTGTATGCAAATTAGCCCAGCCAACATGGAGGCCACCACTCACGGACCTGAGTAAACGTCAGCTTCCATTACAGCAGGAGTGAAAGTGAAACTGCCACCCACTCAGCTCTGCTTATCCTCAAGCAAAACACACGTTTGCAACATAATAACAATCATAGAATCCTCGGGAGCTGAAGGTAACAGCAGGCCTGGCCCGATCACTAAGTAACATTGTGTCATTATAGACGTCGGAGGTGAGGTGAAGCAGAGAGGAGGTTTTGTTACATGTCTAGGCCCCGGCTTAAAGGAACAGCATCAATTATAGAAGATAAACAAACCCCAGAAACCTGGATCCAGCCTGCCTTGCTGGGACGTTAGGTCAATGGGAGCTGTGGGCAGCCTTAAAGCCTGAAAGCGCCAATCAGCCCATCACCCACGCTAGCCACAACTCAATGGGGTTCCTGGGGGGCTTGGCCAGCCTGGAGACAGCCATCAGCCCATCACCCAGACTGGTCAGGCACGCCAGCAGGTGGACATCCCCAGAGGGGTCCCAGACTGTGAGAGGGCACAGGCCAGGCTGAGGGACCTCCCGAGTGCACAGAGCGGCTGGGGGGCGGAACAGTGCAGGACCCAGGACCCGTGAGTGGGAAACAGGCGGCAGGGTTGGCGGCCTGCTTGGCGGCTCCTCAGGCCCTTTCTGGGCACCAGGGAGTGGGAAAGAGGCGGTGGGGGCCGGGAGCCTGCTTGGCGGCTCCTCAGGCCATTTGAGGGGCACTGGGGAGTGGGTAAGAGGTGGCGGGGGGTCGGTGGCCTGCTTGGCGGCTGCCCAGGCCCTTGGCGGGGTACCAGGGAGCGGGAAAGAGGTGGCGGCCTGCTTGCTGGCTGCCCAGGCCCTTTGAGGAGCATCGGGCAGTGGGAAAGAGGCAGCGGAGGGTCTGGCTGCTTGGCGGCTGCCAAGGCCCCTTGCGGGCCACCAGGTAGTGGGAAAGAGGCAGTGGGGGTCGGGGGCCTGCTTGGCAGCTTCCCAGGCCCTTTGCGGGGCACCAGGGAGCAGGAAAGCAAGGCTGCAGGGGCCGGGGTCCTGCTTGGCAGCTCCCCAGACCCCTTGGCGGCACCAGGAAGTGGGAAAGGAAGGCAGCAGGGGACTGGTGAGTGGGAAAGAGTCAGTGGCCTGCTTGGCGGCTCCCCAGGCCCTTTGGGGGACATTGGGGAGAGGTGAAGCAAGCTCTTGGGGGCTGGGGGCCTGCTTGGCGGCTCCACAGGTCCCTTCCAGGGATCAGGGAGCAGGAAAAGGCTGACCTGACCATGAGCCGGGGTTTTCCCTGCTTTCTGGTGGCTGGAGGAAGATGGGCAGTAGGCAAGCTTGGGAGGCACGCAGCACCCAACCCTGGCCACAGCTCAAAAAAGAGAACATCATGCAGGGGAGGGCAAGAGCCTGAGAGATCAACATAGAGGGGGTGCCTGCTCCAAGCCTTGATGGTGTGCCTGGGGGCAGGTCCCCAGCAGGTAGACACACACAGGAGGACTGCTCCGAGCCTCAGATGCGGCTGGGAGCAGGTCCCCAGTGGCCACACACACACACACACACACACATACACACATACAAAAGGCTCCTGGCGGACTGGGGCCATCATAGGACATCCACTGAGGGGTTCCAGACTGTGAGAGGGGGCAGGCTGGGCTGAGGGACCCCCCACCCCACACACATACACACAAATTTCGTGCACTGGGCCCCTAGTTATAAAATAACAGGTAAAACTCATCCAAATTAGAAAGAAGGAAATAAAAATGTCATTATTTACAGATGACATGATATTATATACATAAAACCATAAGGATTCCACCATACAACTACTAAATGAATTAGGCAAGGTAGTAGGACACAAACTCAACATCCAGAAATTGATAACTTTTTATACGTCAATAATGAATTCAAATAAAAAGAAATAATCCCCATTACCATTGCAATAAAAAAGTTAAAAAGATACTTAGTCATATGGCTTTGTGCATTTAAAAAAAAAAGATACTTAGAAATAAACTGAACCAAGAGGAAAGACTTGTACTCAGAAAACCGCAGGACAATGAAAAAAGTGACAGAGAAAGGTATAAACAAGTGGAAGAATATGCTTTATTCATGGATGGGTAGAATTAACACCATTAAAATGTACATACTACCCAAAGCAATCAACAGATTCAATGCAGTTCCAGTCAAATAACAACAGCATATTTTAAAGATCTAGAAAAAATACTCCAACATTTATTTGGAACCAAGACTGCAAACAACCATAGCAATTTTGAGAAAGAACAAAGTTGGAAGAATTCCAATACCAGATTTCAAATTATACTATAAAACCACCATAATCAAAATGATCTAGAAATTGACCCTAACAATTATGCTCAATTAATATTTGACAAAGGAAGAGCATACGATGGATTAAGTCCCTACAATAAATGGTGTTGGGAAAACTGGACAGATACATTCAAAAAATGAATCTAGAACACCAACTTGCACCATACACCAGAATAAAGACAAAATGGATAAAAGGCTTAAATGTAAGCTGTAAAACCATCTTATCTAATAAAAGGGTAATATGCAAAACAGGTGTTGCTCCATCACAAAGGTGGCTGCCACCATAGCCACAAGATAGTGGCGCCCATAGCCACAGATGGTGGCGCCTAGTCTGGCTCAGCCCCACCACTGAAGTAGTCAGACCGGTTAGCCAGACAGGTGGCAGGGGAGGCGGGAGGCTTGAGAGGTGGAATAGGCAATCAGAGGGGGCTGGGAGACCACTGCCCAGGCCAGAGGCCTTCGTCAGAGGCTTCCGGCATGGGTAGGAGCAGAGCTGGTGATCGAAGGGGTATGAGGGTGTCCTACCCAGAGGCCTCATGCCTGGGCAGGGACAAGGCCGGACATCACAGGGCCAGGGCTCCACAGAGCCAGCGATTAGAGGAGCATGGGTGGAGCCTGCAATCGCAGGTGTCTGAGCACCGGTGGAGCCACCAAAGCAGGAATCTGGGAGTCCCGTGCCCAGGCCTGTAGCCTTGGCCAGAGGCTGTAGTGGGGTAAGGTCAGAGTCAGCGATGGCAGGGGGCAGGATCAGAGCTGGTGATCTCAGAGGCCTAGGCACTGTGAAGCCCAAGTTCGGAGGAGGCTTGGGGATCTTCTGCCCAGGCCTGCAACCTCAGGCAGAGACTGTAGCTCTGGACAGGAGTAGAGCCAGTGATTGCAGGGGTCTGGGAGTCCCTGCCCAGGACTACATCCTTGGCCAGAGGTTACAGACCTGGGCAGGGGTGGAGCTGGGATTGGAGGGACAGGGGTGGAGCCAGTGATCAGAGTGAACTACAGAGGGAACACCTTGTCTGACTGCTTATTGGCTAGACTCCCTGTATGCCAGTAGTAATATTCTTAGTAACTTGGGTAATAAGAATCCGAAAAGGTGATCTAGGGTTTTCCTACCATACTCTTGGAGAAAGAAAATGAAGATCCACTGCTAGAGGACTAAGAAATGTCATGTCCTGCCCTAGCTGGTTTGGCTCAGTGCATAATGCCTCAGCTTGCTGACTGCAGGGTCTGGGTTCAATTCTGACCAAGGGCATGTACCTAGATTGCAGGCTCCTCCCTGGCCAGGCAACCAATCAAAAGTGTTTCTCTCACTTTGATGTTTCTCTCTGTTTTTCCCTTCTCTTCCACATTCTCTAAAAATTAATGAAAACATATCCTCAGGTGAGGATTAAAAAAAAAAAAAAGAAAGGAATGTCATATCCTATGAAAAACACATCTTGAAAATACCTAAAGAAAGTTGTCATTTTTACATGGTGAAGGGACTGGAGTCTGTGTTGATGAAACACCTTGGTGGCTGCGGTGACTGGCAGTGTCTGAAGCAGCAGGGTGATGGGGTTGATGGCTTCCCTTGATTAACCTGGTTGCCTCCCACAGAGGGAGGCCAGACTGTGGCTTAGGCTGGCTCCCCAAGGGGAGCAGGGAGCGGGCCTAAACTGTCAGTAGGACACCCCCTGAGGGCTCCCAATATGTGAGAGGGGGCAGGCTGGGCTAAGGAAGCTGCCCCTTAGTGCATGAATTTCGTGCACCAGGCCCTTAGTAAAAATTCTATAAAGAACTTTAGGCAGCAAAATCTCAGACATCGCACATCTAATCTAATAAAAGAGAAAAATGCAGATTAACCATCACTCCAAGACACCTAAGCCACGCCCCATAGCCAAACTACACCCCGCAGCCGATCAGAGTGGCTGTATGCAAATTAACCCAGCCAAGATGGAGGCCAGCAGCCATGGAGCTAAAGCAAAAGGAGGCTTCTGTTGCAACCACCTGCCTAGGCTGGCTGGGTCTCTGCTCAAGGCAATAATGTTTCAATTACAGAAGCCATGGAGCTGAAGTAAACAGGAGGCTTCCATTCCTACCTTGGCCTCTACTCAAGGCAACAAAATTTCAATTACAGAAGATAAATAAACCCCAGATACCTGATTCCAGGCTCGCTGGGATGTTGGGTCAATGGGAGCTGTGGGGAGCCTGAAAACTGCCCTAAGCCCCTCACCCAGGCTGGCCACACCCCCATGTTGTGAGGGTCCCCAATGGCGGGGCTTGGCCATCCTGCAAACAGCCATCAGCCCCTCACCCAGGCTGGCCAGGCATGCCATCAGGTGGACATCCCCCGAGGGGTCCCAGACTGCAAGAGGGCACAGGCCATGCTGAGGGACCCCCCAAGTGCACAAATTTTTGTGCACCGGGCCCCTAGTAACAATATATTTACGGATACATCACCTAGGACAATGGGAACTAACAGGGGACCGTAACAAAATAAAAAGCTGCACAGCAAAAGAAACCATCAATAAAATGAAAAGTAGTCTACTGTATGAAAGAACATATTTAAATGATACATCTGATAAAGAGTTAATGTCCAAGATATTATAAGTCATACAACTTAACAAAAGAAAGATAATCTAATTAAAAAATGGGCAAATAGATACTTCATCAAAGCTGATATACTGATGGCCAAGAGACATACGAAAAAATTATTAGTCACTGATCATCAATCAGATAGATGAAATTAGTACAACAATGAGGTACCACCTCACACCTGTCTGAGTGGCTATCATTAACAAATCAACAAATGACAAGTGCTGGAGAGGATGTGGAGAAAAAAACACTGCTGGTAGGAATGAAAACTGGTGCAGCCTTTATGGAAAACAGTATGGAGTTTCCTCAAAAAATTTAATATGGATCTGCTATTTGACACAGAGATTTCACCATTAGGAATATATCATTAGAAACCAGAAACACTAATCAGGAAAAACTGTAAGCAGAATTACTTACAATAGCTAAAATCAGTAAATGAGTGGATAAAAAAGTTGTGGTACATTAATCAATGGAATTTTATATAGAGGAAAAGAAGAAGGATCTCATACCCTTTGAAAAGGCATGGAGGAACCTGGAGACTATTATGCCAAGCAAAATAGCCTGTCAGAAAACGACAAGTATCACATAATCTCACTCATGAGGTGTCTAATAAACAAAATAAACTGATGAACAAAATAAATCCACAGACATAGAAGCATAGAACAGACTGTGTAATCTCAGAGGGAAGGCAGATGAGGGTGATTGTATGGGAAGAGATCAACCAAAGACCTTGCATGCATGTATATGCATAATCCATGGACACAGAGAATAGGGTGGTAAAGGTCTATGGTAGGGCTAAAAGCGGTCAATGGAGGGGAAAAGGGGACAATAATATTTCAACAGCCCAGCAGCGTGGCTCAGTGGTTGAGCATCGACTTATGAACCAAGATGTCAGGATTTGATTCCTGTTCAGGACACATGCTCAGATTGTGGGCTCAATCCCCAGTGTTGGGAGTGTACGAGGCACCCGATTGATGATTCTCTCTCACCATTGATAATTCTATCTCTCTCTCTCCCTCCACCTTATTCTCTGAAATCAATAAAAATATATTAAAAATTAATACTTTCAACAATAAAGATTTAAAAATAATTAAAATGGCAATAAATAAGCACCTATCAATAATAATCTTAAATATAAATGAACTAGAGGCCTGATGCATGAAATTCGAGCATGGGGGGAAGGGAGAAAGAAGGTATGTCCCTCAGCCCAGCCTGTTCCCTATCTAATCTGGAATCCCTATCACAATCCAAGACTGCTGGCTCCCAATTACTCACTTGCCTGCCTGCCTGACTGACCCTAACCACTTCCCTGCCAGCCTGATCGACGTCTACCTAACTGCTCCCCTGCTGGCCCAATTGCCTCTAACTGCCCTCCCCTGCTGACCTGGTCACCCCTAACTGCCCTCCCCTGCTGGCCTGGTTACCCCTAACTGTCCTCCCCTGCAGGCTTGGTCCCCCCAACTGCCCTCCCCTAAAGACCTGGTCCCCCCACAACTACTCTCCCCTGCAGGCCATCATTGATCACATGAGGGCAGCCATCTTATGTGTTGGGGTGATGGTCAATTTTCATATTACTCTTTTATTAGAGAGAATTAAATCCTCCAATCAAAAGTCATAGGGTAGCTAGATATGAAAACATGATCCAAACAGGGTTTCTCAAATATAAGTTTACACATGGTAACAGTGGTTCAATGAAAATGTAATATATCTTAATAAACATAGCCTTTACAATTATTCAAAATGTGCGTATATATTTTGGGGGGACATGATGTACATATGCTTTCTCAAAAGACTGACTTCAGAAAAAAAGACTTACACAGGATGAAAGTGAAGTGATGGGAAAAAATTTTCCATGCAAATGACAATGAAAATAAAAGCTGTGGTAGCAAAATACACATCTAAGCAAAATCTATAATAAAGACAAAGAAGGTTAAGTAAAGACATAATACTAACAGGATCTATCCAATAAGACATAAATATATATGCAACCAATATAGGTACACCTAAATGTATTTTTAAAATGTAGAGAGATTACAGCAACATAGTCACAGTGGGGGGCTTGAACACTGAACTGACATCACTGGATAAATCTTCCAGACAAAATCAACAGAGAAATAGCGACTTTATTATCACTAGAGGCCTGGTGCACAAAATTCCTGCACTCAGGAGGGACAGTCCCCTCAGCCCAACATGCACCCTCTTGCAGTCAAGGAGCCTTGGGGGATGTTCAACTGACAGCTTAGTGGGGAGCAGACCTAAGCCGTCAGATGGACATCCTTAGCGTTGCCACAAAGATGGAAAAGGCTCCTGCCATTGCCACACACTCACCAGCTGTGAGTCCGGTTTCTGGCTGAGTGGCACTCCCCTTGTGGGAGTGCACTAACCACTAGGGGGCATCTGTGTTGAGCATCTGCCCCCTGGTGGTCAGTGCACATCATAGCAACTGGTTGTCCCGCCATTCTGTTGATTTGCATAATTAGCCTTTTGTTACATAGAATGAAAAGATTGCCAACATGATCAAGGAAGAAATTAAAAACTTCCTTGACACAAACAAAAATGAACATCCAACAACTAAAACCTATGGATAGACACAGCAAATGCAGTCTTTGATGGAAGTTCATAGCATTACAAGTTTATCTCAAGAACAAGAAATTTTCTGATAAATTAACCCTAAAACTAAAAGAATTATAAAGAGAACAACAAAAAAAGCCCAGAGTCTGTAGAGGTAAGGAAATATAAAGATCAAAGCAGAAATAAATAACATATAGACTAAAAAAACACAATACAAAAGATCAATGAAACCCAGGGTTGTTCTTTGAAAGGTAAAGAAGATTGATGAATCTCCATCGAGCTTCATCAAGAAACAAAGAGGGCTCAATTAAACAAAATCAGAAATGAAAAGGGTAAAATAACAATTGACACCTCAGGAATATAAAGATTGCAAGAAAGTATTATGAACAACTACATACCAACAAGTACAACCTGAGCAAAATGGCCAAACCCCTAGAAAAATACAATCTTCCAGACAGAATTAGGAAGAATAAGAAAACCTGAATAGACCAGTAACAACTAATGAAATTGAATTAGTTTTAAAAAATCCCAGCAAACAAAAATTCTATAACAGGTCTTTACAGGGAAGTGGTACCAAACATTCAAAGAAGAACTAACACCTATCCTCCTCAAACTATTCCAAGAAATTGTAGAGGAAGAAACACTTCTACACTCTTTTTAAAAGCCAGGATTATCCTAATTCCAAAATCAGATAAAAACAATACAAAGAAAGAAAATTACAGTCCAGTATTCCTGATGAACATAGATGCCAAAATACTCAACAAATATTAGCAAATCAGATTCAGCAATATAAGTAGAATTTATTCTAAGGATGCAAGGTGGATACACTATTCACAAACCAATTAAGGTGATACATCACATAAACAAAATGAAAGATAAAAATCATATGATCATATCAATAAATATAGAAAAAGAATTCAACAAACTACAACACCCATTTTCTTTAAATAGAGGGATCACACTTCAAGATAATAAAGGCCTTTCATGAAAAACCTGCAACCAACATCAATGGGCAAAAAGTAAAACCATTTCCCTTAAGATCAGGAAGACAGGTCAGTTATAACCACCCTGATAGCTGGAAGTCCTGGCCATAGAAATGAGAAAAAAAAGTTATCAAAATTGGAAATTAGCAAGTTAACCTTTCATTATTCATAAACTAGAGGCCAGGTGCAGAGGATTCATGCACTGGTAGCAAGTGTGGCCTGCATAGATCATCCTACTATGGGAGCACTGCACATTCCAAGCAGCTGTGGACCTGCCCTCTGAGAAGCTGCTCCCGCTGTGAGAACCACTCATTCCTGTCAGCCAAGTGGCACTCCCAGTATGGCAACACACTGACCACCAGGTCCAGCAGTTCCACCTTTCAGTGTCCAGGCCCTCGTGGTCAGTACACATCATAGCAACTGGTCAACTGGTCTTTATAGTTGTTCCGCCGTCTAGTCGTTGGGCTTTTATATTTATACTAGGGGCCCAGTACATGAAATTCGTGCACTGGGGGTGGGAGGGTGTCCTTAGCCCAGCCTGCCTCCTCTCACATATTGGGAGCCCTCAGGGGGTGTCTTACTGATGGCTTAAGCCCACTTCCTGCTCCCCTTGGGGAACAGGCCTAAACCACAGTCTGGCGTCCCTTTGTGGGAGGCGACCAGGCTAATCAGGGAAAGCCACCAATCCCATCACCCCACTGCTGCTGCCACTGCCAGTCACCACAGCCACGAAGGTGTTTTCATCAACATAGATTCCAGTCCCTTCACCATGAAAAAAATGACAACTTTCTTTAGGCATTTTCAAGATGTGTCTTTCATAGGATATGACATTTCTTTCTTTCTTTTTTTTTTTATCCTCACCTGAGGATATGATTCCATTGATTTTTAGAGAATGTGGAAGAGAAGGGGAAAACAGAAAGAAAAATCAAAGTGAGCGAAACACTTTGATTGATTTCCTTCTGCATATGCCCTGACATGGGCCCCGGCCAGGGAGAAGCCTGTAATCTAGATACATGACCTTGGTCAGAACTGAACCCAGACCCTATAGTCAGAAGGCTGAGGCATTATGCACTGAGCCAAACCAGCTAGGTCAGGATATGACATTTATTAGCCCTCCAGCGTGGATCTTTATTTTCTTTCTCCAAGAGTATGGTTGGAAAATCCTAGATCACCTTTTTGGATTCTTATTACCCAAGTTACTTAGAATATTACTACTGGCATACAGGGAGCTTAGCCAATGAGCAGTCAGACAAGGTGTTCCCTCTGTAGTTCACTCTGATCACTGGCTCCACCCCTGTCCCTCCAATCCCAACTCCACCCCTGCCCTGGCCTGCAACCTCCAGCCGAGGATGCGGGCCTGGGCAGGGGACCCCCAGACCCCTGCAATCACTGGCTCTACTCCTTCCCAGAGCTACAGTCTCTGCCTGAGGTTGCAGGCCTGGGCAGAAGATCCCCAAGCCCCTCTAATCGCTGGCTTCACAGAGCCCAGGCTTCTGCAATCACTGGCTCTGATTCCGCCCCCTGCCATCGCCGGCTCTGCCTTTGTCCACTGGCAGCCTCTAGCCAAGGCTGCAGGCCTGGGCACAAGACCCCCAGCCTCCTCCAATTTTGGATTCCACCCTTGCCCCACTGCAGTCTGTGGCCAAGGCTACAGACCCCTGCATTGCCAACTCCACCCATGCCCAGACCCCTGCAATCACAGGCTCCTCCCCTGTCCCTCTGATCATTGGCTCTGCCCCTGCCCAGGCCCTGAGATCACCAGCTCTGACCCTGCCCCACTATAGCCTCTGGCCAAGGCTATAGACCTGAGCAGGAGATCTCCAGCCCCCTCCAATCACCGGCTACCTAGGCCCTGAGATACCCGGCTCCACCCCTGCCCCACTGCAGCCTCTGGCCAAGGCTACAGGCCTGGGCAGCAGACCCCAGATCCCTGCTTTGCTCGTTCCACAGGTGCCCAGACTCCTGCCATCACAGGCTCCACCCCTGCCCCTCGAATCACTGGTTCTACAGAGCCGAGGCCCCTGCGGTCTCTAGCCTTGCCCCTGCCCAGGCCTGAAGCCTCTGGGTAGGGCAGTCTCATATACCTCTGATCACTGGCTCCACCCTTGCCCATGCCTGAGCCCTCTTGCAAAGGCCTCTGGCCTGGGCAGGGGTCTCCCAGGCCCCTCTGATCACCTGTTCTGCCCCTCGGGCCCCGCCCTCCCCTGCCACCTGCCTGGCTAACAGGCCTGATCACTTCAGTAGTGGGGCTGAGCTAGACTGAGCGCCACCATCTTGTGGCTATGGAGGCAGCCATCTTTGTGACAGAGTGATGCCTAATTTGCATATTACTCTTTTATTAGATAGGACAGATGAGATATTATTATACTTAGAAAACTGGAAGAACACTACCAGAAAACTACTAGATTTTTTTATATATTTTATTGATTTTTTTCAGAGAGGAATGGAGAGGGATAGAGTTAGAAATATCGA
>PVJC01043805.1:0-14379 GCA_004026665.1 Murina feae
CAGGCAGTTGGAACAGAACCCTTTGGTTTGCTCAAGTTCCGTGGCTGTTGGCCTCCATCTTGGCTGGGTTAATTTGCATACAGCCACTCTGATTGGCTGTTGGCCTCCATCTTGGCTGGGTTAATTTGCATACAGCCGCTCTGATTGGCTGGTGGTAACGGTCACATTTGCATGTTTCGCTTTTATTATAGAAGATTATGTTAAGTAATTATAATTTCCACCTATTCAACCACATTTAGTTTTATACACTCCTTTGCGAACTAGTATACTGGACTAAATTTTTTTTTAATTTTTTTATTTATTCAGTTGAAAGAGAAAAAAGAAACATCAATTTGTTGTTCCCCTTATTTATGCATTCATTGGTTGATTCTTGTATGTGCCCTGCCTGGGGCTCAAACCTACAATGTTGGCGTATCAGGACAATGCTCTAACCAACTGAACTATCCAGCCAGGCTGGACTAAAATTTATTTCAACAAATCAGAGCATATCAGATCTATAAGTTATAATCTGAAGAAAAAAATTGATAATTTTCATACTGGTTTTTATAAATAAACTTGGCCCCGATCGTGCACTGGTGGGGTCCCTCAGCCTGGCCTGCGCCCTCTCGCTTTCTGGCACCCTTTGGGGTCTGTCAGAGAGCTGGTTTTGGCCCGATCCCCACAGACCAGGCCGAGGGACCCAACCAGTGCATGAAACCATGCACTGGGCCTCTAGTTTTTAAATAATTTTTTATTGATTATTTTTGAGAGAGAGAGGGAGAGAAAAGGAAAGAGAAAGAGAGATAGAAACATCAATGAGAGAGAAACGTGGATTGGTTGCTTCCTGCACACACTAGGGATGGAGTGTGCTACCCAGGCATGTGCCCTGACCGGGAATAGAACCAGTGATCTCTTGGTGCAAGGAATGACACTCAACCACTGAACCACACTCTCCGGGCTGGAATGTGCTTCTTGATTACCTCTTGGAGGATTTAGATAGGCGTTCAGCCTTGCTTCCTACAAGACTACTAGCCATTTTCAGTAGTTAGCCACCTACCCTTGGTCCCTAGCATCTTCCCTTTCCCAATAAGAATCTCGGCTTTCTTCTGAAGTTTGGGTACAGTTTTCTTTACTCTGTGGATGTTCCTCACAAACAGGTTCTGCTGACCCTGCCTGAGCAGCACCGGGCCAGCTATTCCCACTTGTCCTCTAAGCCTCTGCTTATGCTAGAGCAACTGCTCATGAACATGAAAGTAGACTGGGCCACCGTGGCTGTGCAGACTCTGCACCCGCTGCTAGCCAGGCAGGAGATGGGCTTCACCGTGGACGACGTTGACTCTCTGCTCTCCAGATACGCGGGGAAAGCCCTGGACTTCCCATACTCTCTGAGGGAGAAACGATCAGGTAACTGCCAACACCCTCGGGGTTCTACATGGAATAAGAAAGTACTATGCTACATCCTTAGTTTTAATTTCTCCTCTTCTATTTTGAGTTGATGGGGATTGAAAGAGAGTAGGTGAGATCTTGGTCTCAGAGGAAATAGCAAGCTAACCAGATAGCTCATCACGATGTGCTTAATAGCATAAAGGTTTGGGAAACAGTCTCTGGGTGGCCTTGGTGCAGTAGGCCTTTAAGTGCCAGAATTTTGTGTAGAGAGAGTGCTCTATCCCCGGGGTCTCATCAGCTGCCACTGGCATGTGAGCTGACTTCGGCCTCTTCAAGAATGAAAAAAATGAAGTCAATATGGGCTGATGCTCCCAACCAACTCTTTTTCTTACTCTCTATCCTCAAGGGGCATCATCTTTCACTTCCCTCTGGACGTACTTCGACTTATTTTGTAAAGTCCTAGCATCTACTTTATTTTCTCATGTGCCTTTATAATCATACTTTGCTGAGGACTTTCAGAAGTAGGCTTAGAAGTGCTCTACCATTCCTTTTATACCTGGCAGGAGCATGGAGTGGCAGCCGGTGAAAGCAACAGGGCTTTGAACTAAACTCCTTGCACAGTGAAGAGGCTCATGGTAGAAGGATACTCTGACGGCATTTTCCTCTCTACAGATTCTGAGATTCACCTCCAGGAAACTGTGACTCAGGCTTCAGACCTCGAGACCTTGACTAGGTCACCATCAGCAGAGTTCTCTTCCACTACTGCTCCTGGGCAGGGTAAGAACAGGTTCTGAGAGTTTTCTAACTTTTAGTTCAATCTTGCCTTATTTTGACCCTTCTGACTCTTTTACACCTTTTTGAAATTTCCTATTACAACATCCTTACTGTTTTTCTTGGTTTGTTCCACTTTGTGTAGCCTAGGAAATTCAGCATATAGTTGATTCTCATTATTTGTGGTGGTGTATCTTCAGTTTCCACTAACACTTACTTAGTGACTACTGAACCATTGCTGCTAGGGAAACTATGTATACAAGTGTATATAGATACATATCAGATATATATATCTTTTTTAAAAATATATTTTCATTTATTCCAGAGAGGAAGGAAGAGAGAGAGAGAAACAACAATGATGAGAGAATCATTGATCGGCTGCCTCCTGCACACCCACACTGGGGATCGAGCCCACAACCTGGGCATGTTCCCTGACAGGGAATCAAACAGTGACCTATTGGTTCATAGATCGATACTCAACCAGTGAGCCACACCAGACGGGCAGTCACATATCATCATACATATACAGATGAGATATATATATCACAGATTATAATCTTGAAATTATATAAATTGAAAACAGTTCGTACCAGTAGATTCTATTTTACTTATTTTACAAAAGCGAAAAAGAGATTCAGCAGTGTTAAGTGACACACCTGAGACGCCCACTATTGGTGCCGGAGTTGGAATTCAAGCCCTCTCCAGCCAGCCCAGAGCTGAGCCTCTTGCATGCACTGCCCTGTCTCCTACCATCTCCATCTTCCTCCTCCGAACTAAAACAAGAAAGCAGAATGTCACCCTTTCAACCTCAGCTGAGAGCCTGCTGTCAGGAGGCTTAAATTACTCCCCACTCTGCATGTTTGTGAAAGCACTGTAAATATTGATTTTAAGGTGCAAATAAATTTTAGCCAGTAGGCAAATTCACAAATATGGAATGTGTTCATAAGGAGGGTTGATTGCATCTAGTCCTCATGTTTATTCTGCTGCTGTGCTGCACTTAATTACTTATGTCTGTCACCCACACAGGGGCAAGCTTCTTTAAGGCTCAGCCATGTGTTGGTCACCCCTTTTTACCATCCCTCCCGCTCTCCCGCACAATGGCCTACATTCCAGCCCCTTGCACAATGGCCTACACTCTAAAGAAGCTCAGCAAGTGTTTGTTTTGCCAGCAGTTGGAGCAGAATTCTGGGGAGAGATCGATAGCCTCTGTTCTTTTGGGTGCTGCTGAGAGTCACTAAGTTTTTCAGTTTTCCTTTTCTGTGACCTGCCAACATTGCTCTGCAAGGTGACAAGAAATCTCCTTAGATGCCATAAAGAAAGACTGTCGCATTTCCTGGCCATGCTTTGAGAATTAGTCATGCTTCATGGTAACCATCAGATCTGAGGAGAGGGCTCAGACTTACAGGCGTATGAGCAGCTTCACACGTATCCACAAGGCGGCCTGAGCAACTTTGATTTATGTTTCTGGGTTTTTATTTTTAGCTTTTTATTATTTTTCAAAACACAAAAGTAGGGAGAATAGTGCAATGAAGTCTTATTACCCAGCTATAATAATTATTGTCTCATGATGACCACTCTTGTTTCATCTACACCCATGTCCTTCGACTGGATTGTGTTGAAGCAAATCCTAGATATACTATCATTTATAAATATATCAGTATATATTGCTAAAAGTAAGGACATTTATAAAACAAAACCATAACATTATTATCATACCTAAAAACAAATTAATGATTCCTTGTTGTTATCAACTACCCAGTCACTATTCAAATTTCCCCAGTTGTCTCAAAGTTTTTTTTAGAATTACTTTTTCCATAATCAAGATCTAATAATGTTCACACATGGCATTTGGCTAAAATATCTCTTAAATCTCTTTTAATCAATAGGTTCCCTGGATCTTTCCTCCCTCCTAGTTTTTATTTGTGGAGGAAACTAGGTCATTTGTCCTGAAGAGCATCCCATATGCTGGACTTTGCTGGCTGCTGCCCTGTTGCAATCTGGGTCTTTATCCCTATATTTGTAGTGTACCGGTAGAGATAGCTTAGAAACTTGATTTGACTCAGGCTAATATTTTGGGGTAAGTATATTTGATGGGTGTTTGTGTGCCCACCCCCCCCATGAGGAGATATGCAGTGTCCGGTTGTCTCTCTTCTGGTGATGCAGGCACCCAGTAATGATCATTAACTGCCTTGTTATTTCACTAGGGATTTGTAAAGTGGTGAAATTCTAGTTCTCTCATTCCTTCCTCATTTATGAGCTGAACAGTGCATCACCTTGTCCCTGACTTCTGGCTCTGACTCCCAGGTGTCTCCATTGTACGTTCCCCCAGTCCGAAGGAGAGGAGTGTCGCACAGAGCCAGGCCTCGCTGGAGTTTGTGCCCCCAGCGACGCCCCCGGGCAGGCACCAGTGGGTACCAGACGAGAGCGAGAACCTCTGCATGGTCTGCTGCAGGGAGCACTTCACCATGGTGAGCAGCTCCATCTGAGGGAGAAACTAACGAAAAACTCGAGTTTGTAGTCACCTCATGTCCCTAAGAAGATCATCGGTGTTTTCAGAAGAACTACCAAATCTAAGACTCTGGATTGATCTTTGATCTGACAGAGTGTATTTTTGGATTCAAGCAGGTGGTAAATGTCCTGAAAGACCCTTAAATTCTAAAATCTTTGCCATTCTCCTGGAAAAACATAAAAGAGGCGAACTGATAATAGCAGGACTGTAAACATCAGAAGACCTTGTTCCGAGCTCCCCTGTCTCACAATAAGACGGGTGACCTGGTAATGGTTATGTGTGCTGTCTCTGGAAGCCAAAGACCTGGGTTCTTATCTCAGCTCTGCCTCTCTTATTAACAATGTGACCATTAACTTTTTCAGTCTCAGATGCTCACTTGTACACGCAGGGTGATATGTTATTTGACTCATGTCATTATAAGGGCTAATTACATAGCAAATGTCATCACACTTAAGATAGTGCCTGGCTGGTATATTACTCAGTGCTGATGAAAACGAGGATGATGTAATATCTCTGTCTCTCTTTCCTCCTCATTTATAAAAGAGGTGTAATATGTTTACCAACCTCTTATAATGAAATGAGGTAGTGCTTGTGAGATATTTTGGAAAAAGAACACTTTTTCTTCATCGTAATACCATGGAGAAATCTGATCTGCCTTGGCTGAGAAATTCCCTCCTTCTCCACTGTTTTTTGCTACATATTTTCATGTTGCCTCCACAGACAGGTAGATCTTATCAGGAGCCATTGCTAAACTGCTCTTCACTTGGGCACTTTTGCTCATCAGCTGAGAGATATCTTTAAATCTCAGCTTCTTGAAGGCAAGCACTAGTGCAAGGGTCCTCAGACTTTTTAAACAGGGCCAGTTCACTGTCCCTCAGACCATTGGAGGGCCGGACTATAGTTTCAAAAAAAAAAACTATGAACAAATTCCTATGCACACTGCACATACCTTATTTTTAAGCAGGACAGGCAGCGGCGGCAAAAACACCCAGCGGGCCGGATCCATGTCCTGGCGGGCCGCATGTGGCCCGCGGGCCGTAGTTTGAGGATGCCTACACTAGTGTGTTCTTTCTCAGCGGAGGCCAGGCACAGGGGCTGACACCGAGGATAAATGGATTAACACTTCTACTCACTGTTCCCCCAGTCTTACCTGCTCTTCCTCCCCGTCCTTCTCTTCCCTCTGCCACCCCCTCAGTTTAACAGACGTCATCATTGTCGCCGCTGTGGCCGGCTAGTGTGCAGTTCCTGCTCCACTAAGAAAATGGTTGTGGAAGGCTACAGAGAGAACCCTACTCGCGTGTGTGACCAGTGCTACAGTTACTACAACAAAGAGTGAGTGTTCCGCAGTGGGGCTGCTACTGTTACTGACCACTGCACCCTCCCTCAAGTCTTTGCACTCCTAGGAGGCTCATTGTGGAGAGCATCTCAAATCTGGTTACAAAATGTTTTAACTTAACATTCACACTGAAATGCCATGAAAATGAAATGTTTGCCCTTGGTCAGAGAAACTTCTAAGGAAGGAAGGAAGGGTGAGAGGAAGCCAAGTTTAAGGCTCTCACGTGATGTTTTCTCTGAGATTAGGTCACAGAGGTCCTCAGACCTTTTAAACAGGGGGCCAGTTCGCTGTCCCTCAGACCGCTGGAGGGTCGGACTATAGTTTAAAAAAAAAAAAAACTATGAACAAATTCCTATGCACACTGCACATATCTTATGTTGAAGTAAAAAAAACAAGGCGACAAAAACACCCGGCGGGCCGGATAAATGTCCCCGGCGGGCCGCGTGTGGCCCACGGGCCGTAGTTTGAGGACCCCTGGTAGGACATTTGGTTCTACAGCCCATGCCCTGACTCAGGTTGCTGATCTTAGTTCACCAAGCTCCTCACCTGTGTTACAGCCACTCTTGCTCCAGTTGGTCTCAGCTAGACTCCAAGGGACATACTCCTACCTGCTGAATGTTTGGGCATCACTTTCATCAGCTCTAATCTATCTAGTCATCCTGGCTTGTTATTCATGATTAGAAGAGCCTTTCCAGTAATCCTATGTGGTCCTACGCAGAGTTCATTTAGTGACAAATTTCAGAAACTGCTCATCCCTCTGGCAAGACAGGTCAGGGCTGTGTTGGCTGGCTCGGTGTTGCTCAGTTATTCCCACTACTTCTAGCAGCAAAGGAGGCTGCAACTAAGACTCCCAGGGCATATGAGCCAAAGCAACTATCCAAAAGCAAAATTACTTTGAATTCTTCATGTTTTACTTACAGACAAATAGATTTTACATTTTATGCAGAGGTGTAACAGCATTTTTGTGTTTGTTTTAAAATGAACATTTTTTGTCATTATTTACCATGATGATTACTGATCTTATAGGAAGGAAGACATGCCAGAACTATAGTTTCTGTGACCCTGGCATACCACTGCCTCCCTCAGTGTGGGGTTGGGAGAATTATCTGTCTTCCATACTGCTGAGATTTGAAATGAGCAGTTAGTATTGATGGAGATTCTTTCACTCATTAGTCACTCAGCAGTAATCACTTTGCTCTCAAGGAGCCCCCAGTTAGCGGGGAGGCAGCCAACAAACAGACCACACAGTCATTGAGTAAGCACAGTGGTCAGGTGGGTTTCTGAGGTGTGGCACCTGGGCTGAGTCTTAGAGGATGAGAAGTTAGTAGGAAAAGAAGCAAAAACAGCATGCCCAGAAATGGGAGAAACAACTGCAAAGGTAAGGGTAAGAGTAGGAGAAAGTGTGGGTCATTGAGGAAGTGTAAGTAGATAGGAGATGGGCTAAGATTCTGGCCAGTGTACCTTGGACTTAGAGGCTGGCAGCCGAGCCAGGAGGACTTGGGCAGTGGCGCAAGGCTTGGAGCATGCCCTTTGACAACATGGGTTGGGGTTGACCAGCAGGCTGCTCATGCAGGTCACGATTTATGACTCAAGACCTGAGTTCTGGCTTGTCATGTCACCTGAAGTTGATCAGAGTCAATGGTAGAGTTGACTCTTTTGGAATTTTATGGGTTGAGCACAGATTGTGAGTGGCAGGAGATAGTCTCAGGAGGTAGCCAGGTCAGGTCACAAGGGGCATTGTCTGCTGAACCGCAATGTGAAATACTTTTACCCTGAGAAGCTACTGAAGAATTCTAAGCGCAAGCATCATTTGACCAGATTTGCATTTTTGAAAGCTTGCCGTAGCTATAAGGTACAGAATGGATTGACAGAATCAAGGAGACCAATTGGGAAGCTATTAAAAAGGCTCTACCAGTAAATGATGAGGACCCTCTCTGAGGCAAGGGTAGAGAGAGAGAGATGGGGACATTTAAAGGGGCAGTTAGGAGATGGAATGGACAGGAATGGGTGAGTGATTGGTTATGACAAGTGAGGAAGAGGAAAGAGTTTTGGATAATTTCCTATCTCACTCACGTCACGGAGTAAAGGTCAATGCTATACCAAGCTCGAATCAAAGAGAACGAGGAGAGATTCAGGTGTTTCATTTTTTCTTTCTCTGTTTCCAGTGGGCCAGAGGAGAATCCAGGACAACCAGAAGGTAAGGCTGAACCACGTTGCCTGGGCCTCTTTGTTTATATGCTCAGATCGGCTTTTCCTTCCTTTTCGGCTGCAGTTGCCACCTTTAATGGCACCTCAGTCCAAACAGTTGGCCTAAGAAAATTCTTCGCATTTCAGTCAAGCTCTCCCTTAGAGTTTATCATCATATTAGTCTATCATCCTGGCCCATTACTTTCCAGCATTGAGAAGGCCAGTAACCAAATAATTTGGTCCTTAACTTTTAGTTGGTTTAAACAAAAAAAATTTTTAAATATACGTTTATCGATTTTAGAGAGAGGGAAATGGACAGGGAGAGAAAGAGAAACATCTGTTGGCTATCTCCTATTGGGGGATCGAGACCACAGACCAGGCTGTGCCCTGACCAGGAATCCTTTTGGTATATGGGATGATGCTCATCCTACTGAGCAACACTGGCCAGGTGTATTTTGTTGTTGTTGTTGTTGTTGTTGTTGTTGTTGTTGTTGTTTAACCCCTAGGTTTCTATTCACCATCATACTACCTCCCAAGGCGCCCTCTTTCCCCCTAATTAACCACTATTAATAGCTTGGCCTGTACCCTTCCACAGCAGGTTAATTTTTGAGTAGCCAGTGGCTCAGCCCTCCATTTGAGAGGCATGAACTTTTCAAGCTTGTGTGACAAACACTGTACTACTCATCCCAGATCTCCCCTGGGAAAGGAAGTTTGAGATTCCTTAAGGAGGTCTCCTAGAGGAAATAAAAAGGACCAAGCAAAGAGAAAGGGCACTCAGCAGGCAAGGATCTGCCTGCAACTCACTCCAGCCCATGGGGCTGGGCTAGAATGGCCTGCTGGCCACTGGCTGATACACAGATGGCATTCTCTTCCCAGCCCCAGACAGCGCCAAGAATGAAAGTCCACCATACTCAGCTGTGGTCAGAGTCCCCAAAGCACCTGAGGTAGAATGGATTTTGGACCTGAATGAAGAGGAAAATGAGCTGGTGCGGAATGAATTTTACTATGAGCAGGTAATAGCAATAAAATTCAATGGCCATTTGAGTTTCTTTATGGCAGGAAATGCAGAGATAGATGAACACAGCCTGGCCTTCACTTGCTTAGTTTAACAATATGGGAGCTAAGATAAGTATACAAGTTAAGGCAGAAAATGAGGAGCATCCTGGGAAATGCACACGAGGAGATCAGGAAAGGCTTCCTGGAAGAGGTAGCATTTAAGATGATCCTTGGAAGAGCGAAGAAGTTTGACAAGCAGAAATTCAGGGCTTAGGAGGGGAGTGAAGATAGGGGAAGGGCAAAGAGTGCAAAACTAAAATATCTGAGCAAAGGTTCGGTGTCATAAATTGCAGGTCATATGGGGAACTGGAAATGGTTTAATTTTGAGGGATAGGGTATAGGTAGAGAGGTAGGTAAAAGATAGGATTAAAACGGGCTATTTATATTTAGGGACTTGAATTCTGCAGTAAGGATTATGTCCTTAGAAGGCACCAGGGACAGTGAAAGGTTCTGGAATGTGCTTTTGGAATATGAATTATCATCAGTGTGTTCAGTGACTTTAAGCAGAGGCTTCTCCAGGTGGTCAAACAAGCAATGTGACCATCATACTCCAAGCTGGTAATAAAGAAAACCTGTACTAGTGGACACAGCCTGGAAAGAGGAGGGACCTGTGAACATTCTCAGGAAGTAGCTAGCCCATGAACACAGCTGCTTTCCTCCTAGCACTTTGTAATCGGGCATTTTCCCGCCAAATCGCGTGCTTCACTGTGGTAGCATTCAAAACACTTTCCTTTGTGCAGGGGTACATTACAAAACTTGCACATGTACCGTGTTTCACTGCATAGTTTATGAGCGGCACACACACGACAACGACGTAAAACATTTTTATTTTTGCCGGTTCCAACTAGAGGTTCCAATATATGTTTCCTCATGTCCATAGACAGTCTCCCTGGTGGATCCGATTTTACTCGTTTCCCGCAAAAAATGTGCTAGCAAGGTGATGAAACTCAGCAGCCAGAGCTTCGGAGATGCTACTTAGAACACCTGGAATTTGTTTATTTCCACTTCGGCTTTGCTGTGGAATGTTGGCCCCTCCTTCAGTGTTCTCCAAGCTTTGTGAAGCAGGAAGAATAATTCCCACCATCTAACTACCTGTGAAGAACGCGTGGGTCCCTGAACTCACTGTGTGCTTCTCTCTTCCTCCACACTGGCCAGGCCCCCAGCGCCTCCTTGTGCATCGCCATACTGAATCTGCACCGGGACAGCGTTGCCTGTGGCCACCAGCTGATTGAGCACTGCTGCAGACTGTCCCAGGGCCTCGCCAACCCAGAGGTGGACGCAGGGCTGCTCACAGACATCATGAAGCAGCTGCTCTTCAGCGCCAAGGTGATGTTTGTCAAGGCCGGCCACAGCCAGGACCTGGCTCTTTGTGACAGGTAACGGGAGGAAGTCTCTGTTCTTTTGCCTGACAGGCATTTCTCTCCAGCTTCCCTTCCTGGCCCCGCTGTGAGTTTTCGCCTCACCATCCTTTCTGACAAGACATACTGAAATGTTTGCATCGCAATTTGATGTTAATGTCATACTGTTACCAGATCACAAGTGGTCTTCCTCGCCCTACCTGAGCAGCCTGTGTTCTTCCTTCACTGTCCCTGAGTGCGTTCTCAAAGCAAGGATTCTCTAACTATACCCATGCAGAAAGAACTCAAAGACTTTGGTTGATTTGTAATTAAAGTCAGTTTAGGGGAGCGCCTTTAATCTCTGTGGAACTTTCTGGCTTTTAAAGATGTGTCCTCCCTGAGTGTTCAGTGCTTACCCTTGACCAAAACTCTACCCCAACCCTGACCAGACTCATACTGTGACCTCGGGGAGTTCTGATGAGAGATCTATAAAGCACACTGGGGACTGATGTATCCCTGTGTCACAGGTAGGAATCTGAGTCATAAAGTAGAAATATCTTTGAAAAAGGTATGATTAAGCCTCAGGTCCCTGCACAACCTGCTCTGCCTCCTTTTATTAACTTGACAATGAAAACTCCCAGTTCCCAGCTTATCCACCCAGTTGTGTGACTCATGTTGTGTGTTCCCAGCACTCATTCCTAACCGGATTTGGGATCAGAGAGCATAATTTTCTTTGAAGTGTAAGTACCTCAGGCACTTGTCTGCAAACTCAGCAGCTGGCATAGAGTGCAATGAATCTCAACTTCCCCACCTCCAAGCTTTGTCATCTTGGACAAGTCTGTTCACCACTGTGGACCTCAGTTACTTCCTCTATAAAATGGGTATGACAATAATACTTATCTCATAGGGCTGTTATGAGGACAAAGTAAGAATATCCATGTAAAGGGCTAAGAACTGTGCCTACTACTCCCAAAAATGTTGGCTTTATTTTTTTTTTAATATTTTCATTGATTTCAGAGAGAGAGGGAGAGTTAGAAACATCAGTGAGAGAGAATCATTGATCGGCTGCCTTCTGCATGCCCCCTACTGGGTATTGAGCCCACAACCTGGTCATATGCCCTGATCTGGAATGGAACCGTGACCTCCTGGTTTATAGATCAATGCTTAATCACTGAGTCACACCAGCCAGGCAGCTTTATTATTTTTATTCACAAAAAACAAGAGGTTGAGAAAGATAAAAGGAGGAGTTAGGACAAAAAAATGGAAGGAAGTTTGAAGAAGTTAATTTCATATCAAGAGGTACTAGATTCTACATCATTTCTCAAGTTGATAAATTAATAGATATAACATGTTAAATAAAGTTTATAAATAACCACGAAAAGAACCAAAAAGCTACCAATTTATCAGAAATGGAAAAGAAGGGGACACGGGGACAGAAATCCCTTCATATAGCAAAAAAGTAAACTTAAAGCAAAAACTAAAATATATATAAATACAATATGGGGCAAAAGTAGGTTTACAGTTGTAAGTACATGAAACACAGTTTATCCTTGTATTTATTACTTATTGTTATTTTTCATATAAACAACTATAAACCAACTTTTGCTCCACCCTGATTATCTTGAATATCAATAATGTAAATGATATTAAAGTTTTATTTTTTTTAAAAAAGTATACTCAGATTAAGAGGGGGGAACAGATTGAACATTAATTCCTATACTTCCTTCAAAATCTATTATAGACTAGAGGGCCAGTGCACAAAATTCGTGCACTGGCAGGATCCCTAGTGGCTGTTGGCTGCCAGCCAGGTACTCCCTCCCTTCCCCTGGCCAGCATACTACACTTTTATTATATAGGATGGAGGAAATATCCACTTTAGGCTGAGGGCAGCAGAAGTTAAGGAAGTCCTTAGTTCAGTAGGATTCTCACCTATCCCCAGGTGGCTGGGGCTTCAGCAGTGGTTTCAGATTTCACAGTCTGACACATACACACAGCCCCCCCACACACACACATATTCAGAAACAACCACTCTGGAGAATCACTATCTTTGTGCCCATTTGCTGAGGGGAGTGGCTACATCTCCCATGTGTGTTTAGAATTCTTGGTTTGCAGAGTATTTTTCTACTGTCTTTAATTCATAAAAAAAAACTCACACCTCCTATTACAAATGAACAATATGTACAATATGTAGTGATGACAAATTTGCTTTTACACACTGTACTTTCCTACTCCATTCCCACCAGCTTGAGAATCAGTAATGCACTGAATTCCTGTTCAAGGAAATCAGTGGACAAGTCAGGATCCACAGGGTCTGTTGCTAGAATTATGTTACAGAATTTATGAACCTTGAGCACTAAACAGAATGATCCAGCTCTCTGGGCTTTCTGTTGTGATAAGGTTTTGCAGTCACCAGGTGTGAGGAGCACTGAAAGGTGGCAGTCCGAGTAGGCTGTGATGAGAGCCCATCCTAAGCCTAGGGAAAGGATGTCGAGTCCAGGAGACTGGAATCCAAGGAAAGGGACAGGAAGCCCTGCCCAGCAGCACCTCCAGGAATGGTAGTGATGTGAGCCCTGCGCTGAGCAGGAGTGTAGGCCGTCCATACAGTCTCTGTGCTCTGTCCCACGCAAGCAGGGTTCAAAAGGACCAAAAAGCAAACAGGAAACTTGAGAGCCTCCAGCATTCAGTGTAAAGGCCTTGCCTCAAGTAGAAGACCTGAGCTACCCTGCTCCACATGTTAAGACCTAACATGTAATGAGCGCCTGCGAAGTTCCTGACACTGTCCTACGCCCTTTCATTGGGGTTATTTCATTTTTATATTCATTTAACAGATGAGTAAATTAAGACAGAAAGGTTAACTAGTTTTCCCAAGATCACAGAGTAGTAAATGATGGAGTTGAGATTCAGAGTCTGGCTCCAGCCTTCTCTCATAGGGTCTCTGTACCTCTGAGTTCTCACTATCACAGTTCCATTGGAAAATCAATAGAACACCTTTAAGCCTCAACTATTCTTAGTAAGACTCTGGAGCCTCATTGCCTTGTCCTTTTCCTCCCCATAGCTACATCAGCAAGGTAGACGTACTGAATATTTTAGTTGCTGCTGCCTACCGCCACGTGCCATCTCTGGATCAGATCTTGCAGCCGGCTGCAGTAACAAGGCTAAGGAACCAGCTTTTGGAAGCTGAGTACTACCAACTAGGCGTTGAGGTGAGGCAAAGACGAAGCTTACTTCTGCCCTACTCTAATGAATTGCCTTGCCTGGCCTTGCAAACAGGTATTGCATCTCAGTAGTTCTTGGCCATGAGCAAGTATCTAGAGCATGACCAGTTTGCCTAGGTGGGGGGTGGGGAGAAATGATTGGCAACAAGGGGATAGAATAGGCTTTGGGGACTCTCAGGCCTTGAGGTAAGTACCTCTAACTACAGGAGTTGTTTTTCCTCCAGGTCTCCACAAAGACTGGGCTGGATCCCACTGGGGCGTGGCATGCTTGGGGAATGGCCTGCCTCAAAGCTGGGAACCTCACCACCGCACGAGAGAAGTTCAGTCGCTGTCTGAAGCCCCCTTTTGACCTCAATCAGCTGAGTCATGGCTCAAGACTGGTACAGGATGTGGTTGAGTATTTGGAGTCCACAGTGAGACCACTCCTATCCTTGGTGAGAACACTGTGGACGGAGGGTCCACTCAGGGAGGGAGGCCCAGGAGCAGTAATGACCTGGGGTCACGATCAAGTTCCACTCGACTGACTGGCAGGCTTGGGTTTTGTTCGTTCTATTATAGTTTGATAAGTAACTATACTTGGTTAGATAAGTAATGCAGAGTCAC
>PVJC01043806.1:0-14388 GCA_004026665.1 Murina feae
ACAGAAAATTGAGTAGGATGGTGGTGGCTGCTAGGCAGGTGTCGAGAGAGGGAGAGCAGATGAGTAAGTCATCTATGTACTGAAGGACTGAGGAGGGAGAAAGGTCACACTGGGCGAGGTCACGCACCAGGGTTTGTCCAAAAAAGTGGGGGCTGTCCCGGAACCCTTGCAGAAGGACCGTCCAGGTGAGCTGCTGAGCCGTGTTGGTGACGGGATCCTCCCACATGAAGGCAAAGAGGAAAAAAGAGTCTGGGTGTAAGGGGACAGTGAAGAAGGCATCCTTGAGATCTAGGACCGAGAAGTGGGTGGTGGCAGGTGGAATGTGTGAGAGGAGGGTGTAGGGGTTGGGGACGACTGGAGTTCCAGGGATTACTGCCGCATTGATTATGCGTAGGTCCTGGACCAGCCGGTATTGGCCCGAAGCCTTCCGAACGGAGAGGATTGGGGTGTTGCAGGGAGAATCAGTAGGAATCAGGAGGCCATGGGCTAGTAACCGCTTGATTATAGGCTGTAGTCCCAACCGATGATGATGGGAAATGAGAAACTGAGGATGAGTGAGAAATGACACAGGGTCCCGGAGGCAGATAAGGACAGAAGGGTGGTGGGAAGCTATGGAGGGCTCAGCAATGTTCCAGACCAGGGGATTAACACCAGGCAAAAAGGTCAGGGGCAGCCTGGGTGTCTGGGGAGTCTGATTCAGCGAGAAGGCCAATTAAAGGGAGTTGCCCTGAGGCTAGAGTAATGGTGGCTTGGAGTTTCGCAAGGATGTCTCTGCCTAGGAGGGGAACCGGGCAAGAAGGGATGACTAAAAAGGAATGAGTGAAGTACAGTTAATGAACCTGGCAGGGGACTGGGCCCATCTGCCTGGGGGTGGAGGGTAGCCCGTCTACCCTTATAACTGAGATCTGGGAAGGGGTGGTTAGGCCTGAAAAGGAGGAAAGGACTGAAAAGGTAGCCCCCATATCCACCAGGAAAGAGGTGGACTTACCCGCTAACTGGAGCGTGACCCTGGGCTCGGCTAGGGTGACCTGGGTGGTGGAGCCAGGGCCGCTTCAGTCTTCTTCGGCCAGTCCGATGAGTTCTCAGGCTTGGAGGGCGGGGTGTCCCGTCCCCCCGCGTGGAGGCGCTGAGGGCCGAGCCCCACTGGGGCAATCGGACCTCCAGTGGCCATGTAGTCCGCAGGTGGGACAGGGCCTATGAGGCCGCCTGGGGTTGGGGCATTCGTTGGACCAGTGGCCCTCCTTGCCACATTTGAAGCAGGTGCCAGGTGGCGCACAGCCCCTGGCTTTGGCCTGAAAGCCTTTGTTACCCATTGCCGGCCTCAGGGCAGCTACCAAGGCTTGGGTCTGGAGATTAACCTTCTCTTGAAGCCTCGCCTGGCGATTGACCTCAGTCGTTTCCTCCCGGGCATTATAGACCTTGAATGCCATTTTTACCAGATCCTGTATAGGGGTCTTGGGGCCCTCTTCCACCTTTTTAAATTTCTTTCTGATGTCTGGTGCTGACTGGGAAATGAAGTGGGAGGCTAAGACCGTGGCCCCATTGTTTGAGGCTAGGTCTAGGTGAGTATATTTAGTGAGCGCCTCCTGCAGCCTATTTAAAAAGAGGGCGGGATTTTCCTTGGGACCTTAAGTAATTTCTCTGAGTTTATCGTAGTTGACTACTTTATTGGATACTATATCCATGCCCCTTAAAAGGTACCGGAGCATGAGGTCCCTCCTGCCCCGATCTGACCCTTGGCCTGGCTGGTAGTTCCAGCCGGGGTCCTCACTAGGAATAGCCTGGGCCCTGATAGGGACCGTACTGTCTACCAGGTGGTCCCTGTTGGCGGCATGCTGAGCCACAGAGCACATCTGCTCCATCTCATCTGGGGTGAGGGTGGAGGAAAGGCTGATATGGATATCGTGCCAAGTCAGATCATAGGCCTGGGTTGGATATTGGAACTCTTTGATATAAAGAGAGGGGTCTGCTGAGAAAGAGCCCAGTCACTTTTCCATCTGGGATAGGTCTTGGAGAGAAAAGGGAACCTGAACTCGGACCAGCCCCTTGGACGCAGCGACCTCCCTGAGAGGGCAAAGGTGAGTGAGAGGTTCGTGAGACCGGGTGTGGGCAGCAACCGGAGAGGTGAGGCAGGGTCCCGGGGCAGGGTCTGGAGAAGGGGTGGGGGTAGGGAAAGAGGGAAGCCCCGGGGTGGCTGGAGCGGATTCTGGAGAAACAGCGGAGGTGGAGGAAGAGGCAGTGGGCAGGAGTGCCGGGGTGGTTGAAGGGGGGGGGGGGGAATATACGGCGGCGGCAGAGCGGAGAGATAATCAGGGAGATCAGGGACAGAGGGAGGGGCAAGGAGTGCTAAGTCGGATGGACACGGGACCTGGGCTAAGAGGATCTGGCGGGTGGAACAGTGGGAACAGAGATGGGGCGGGTGCATAAGTCCCAAAAAGTCTGGACATAGGGCACTTTACCCGACCTTCTGCAATAATTGTCCAGATTCCACAGGAATCTGCCAGTTGGTGGCCAGTGAGACTGGTTGTCTAAAGGGTATTGTGGCCAGATCCTTTGGGAGAGAAAAATGAGGCACTTAGCCTTGAGGGTTTGAGAGTACCCCAATTTGGAAAAGTTTTGAGGAGACACCCTAGAGGTTTCTGCGGATCGATCTTGGATTTGGAGGATCCCATGGTTTAGGGGAGAGCCCTATCTGTTCTCCGAGAAAATGGGGGGAAGTCTGCCAAGAGAAGCGTCCCTCAGTTGACAGAAAACCCAAAAAAATGGAATGGGATGGGGACCCAGTAGAGGCCAGGGGCATCTCCTGTGACCTCTAGGGATCAGATGGAGTCCTCCTGGAGGACACGTGGAGTCTCGACATGGCCGTGATTTTGGACGAGAGCCCCGTAATGGTGGTCTCGGAGAACAGAAGGTGGGAGGAAGGAGAGGTGGAGGGCCTGGCCCTCTGCACCCTCAGGGTAAAAGTGAGAATGGAGATGGACTTACGGAAGAAGAAAGGTTCCGAGGGAATCCAAGATGGAACGGGAGATGGCTTACCGGAAAGATGGGTCTGGGCTGGCCAATCTACTTAGCTCCTCTGGTCACTCAGAATCTGGGAGTTAGCCTGGGTGAGCTTCCGCTGGGCAGCTTCCCAGGTCATAAGAGTGGACCGGGGCGAGGATCGTCCAGGCCCGGGGACCTGGTCCCGGGTCTTTGGCACCAAGATGTTTAATTAAGCCATTGAAGAATTAAAAACTGAGCCAAATGAAAAATCAGACAGGCTTTATTGGGAGCAAACGGGCAAGTTCATAGGCCCCGGGAAGGGAAAGAGGCCAGTGAAGCAACGCCGGACCGAGTCTAGCCGCGTTTTTAAGGCCTGAGGCAGGAGGATGAGGAGAGGGGTTTGGTATGAGGGAGTGTTACACAGTTCGCCGACCTGTAACTTTTCCAGTCTTGCCCAAGACCCCCCGGGCGTTGCTGGCGCCAGGGGGCTATAGTTGAGCAAGCAGTTTCAGGATCTCAGCATTGTTTCAGGAGTTTATCATTGTTGCTGGTTTCTGGTCTGGGCTGCACCTGGGGGTTGGGGGATGATTTATGGCTTTTCCCTGCGGGTGAATGCTTGGACACTGACCACACAAAATTTATAAAATTCACACATTCCCCAATACATCTACACATATATAAAATAATACACTGTCAAACACTAAAAAACTTTGACAGAAACTCCAGTTTTCTTTGAAAGTATGGAATTCAAAACCACAACAAGAAACCAGTTCTCACTCTGTAAACTGTGTAAAGAGCTTGCCTAATTTACAGTGAAGTAAAAGGCTTATAACTCTAAATATAAACATTTGCACCAGGAATAAAATAATTGCAAAGTAAAATTATTTAGTATTCTCTTTTAGACTAATTAAATAATATTTTTATGTGAATAGTCAACAAGAGATGATTCTGTGAAATGTTTCTCTCAGGAATGGATGTAGCAAGGTTTTAGCTACTGCCATAGAACTGAATCTTTTTAATGAATACAAAATAGATACTACATAAGTGTTAGGCTGGAGGGGGGTCCAAGGCTGTTACATGCCTCCGCCAGCTTCCCTGGAATTCCTAACAGGTCAGCTGCTAGACAGGTGGCGACAATGTGGAGGCTGTGAAGACCCCTGTGGGAACAGCCTTCCTGGAAACCTGAAGACCCCTGGGTGGGAATGCCCACAACTCATGCTCCCCCGCCCTCACTAAACAGCTGTATAAAAAATACCCCTACTCTCCCTCCACGTGACTCCAGCAGCCCCTCCCCAGGGCCTCTAGACCTTGCCCAGAGAGTGCAGAATAAATTCCCTTCCTTCAATCTTCCTAATTCTCTGATTCAGTTTCCTCCTGCGCCTCGAACCTCACAATAAGCACTCATGTTGCCACCACCCTTGAAGTTCCCCTTTTATTGTTAACTAGAGGCTCGATGCACAAAATTTGTACAAGAGTAGGCCCTCGTGGTCCTGGCTGCCTTGTGGCCTTGTCCCCCGCCCATTGGCCATTCCAGAAGGTCATTCTGCTGTCCAGTCTAATTAGCATATTAGCTCTTCATTATGTAGGATTTGATTTAATTATTTGTTTTGGAACTTGAAATATATGCAATTTTATTTTTAATGAGAAATAATTGCAATATTAGCAAAGGGAGAAAGTTCACATTAGACATATATAGAGGGAGCAAAGTTTATTTGGAATTACATATAGAATTTTTGTGATTTTTACACAAGAATTAACATTATAAAATTCCCCTTTTAGAAAACCATGAGTAACCTAGATAACTGATCATATGGGTGACCCTGCTTTTCCTTCCCCTGCCCTAATTCCAACTCTTATCCTATATAATAAAAGGCTAATATGCAAATAGACCAAAGGGTGGAACAACTGAACAACTGGTGGCTATGACATGTGTTGACCACCAGGGGATGCACACGAAACATGCGGGGGGGGTGGTTGACAGCAGAATAAGGAACATGGCAGGTGTCAGCCATGTCAGGAAGGCGGAGCAGGGGTGCCAGACCAAGGTGGGACACCAGTCACTGTCATCTGGGCAAGCCTCAGGTGATTACTGAAAATTCTTTGCTCCTGTGTGCCACAGTCCCACCTGGCGCTTGCACCTGCTGCTAGCACCTGGCATCGGTCCTAATCACTTGATGCCATCAGTGTGTGAGGGGCAGCTGAAGCTTAATCGTCCCTGAGGGCTTCTCCACCTCCTCCTGCTCCTAGGGGCAATCGGGGCAGCAGCCACCGCTCACATCCACTGAAGGTACCAAGTTATTGGAACCGACACCAGGTGCCAGCAGCGGGTGCAAGCGGGGCTGGTGCCATCAGAGCGTGGAGGTGGCGGTGGCAGTAGCAGGGCTGCCGGCAGACGGGATGGAGGTGGGGAGGATGTGGAGGATGGGCCAAGACCCACCCCGTGCCCACCACAGCCTCGCACCCACAGTTCCTTTCAAGGTGCACAAATTCGTGCGCTGGGCCCCTAGTGTTTTAAATAAAAAGCAAACCCACAAAACCCTAGTCATCCTGACTTTGGCCTCCAATAAAGGCAGAGCCCATCAGTCAAAGTCCATTTTCTCTGTCTTTGTCACTCTCTTTCACACATACGCACACACACTCTTTCCTGTATGGCTTTTGGGCTCGCAGGACCTATGAGTAATAACACTTACATTTTCATAGCTCCATGATGGTTGTTTCAATTGTAATAAGGATCAAAAGGGTCCATCTAGTCATAACATTGACTCTGGTCTGAGGAACAAGTAGTAGCACCCAGGCCAGTGCCCAGGCATTCCTAGCCTATTCCATCACTATCAATAGACTGAGATTCACAGGGAACAACCATGAAGTCTACAGTATCATGAAGATCAGCTAAGGTACCGATGTACAAAGAATGAGGGACACATGATGAGCACAGAACAAATTACTTACAATGATGTATGTCATTTGAGAAGGAATTATTGTTAAGACATCAATGTTGTCAATGAAGTAAATGAAAATTTCCAAATATTTCTGATCAAGGTTGGAAAAAAGGACAAAGGGGAAAACTGTCTACATAATAGACAAAGCAGAAAGCTTAATAAAATGGTACCTGAAATTGTATAGAGAAGTTAAAACAAAGATAAGACACTCAATGAAAGAAGTAAAAGGAGCGAGTCTGAAAAACCACAATCTGATTAAAGAACCACAATTTTTGATTTTGAGCCTTAGAGCCTCAAAATCAAGGCCACTTTTTCTACCTTAGGATGACTGACCCCTTTGTACTGACCATCCCCAAAAATCTTTTCAGGGCCCTCTTTATGTCTTTGTTTCTCAGACTGTAGATGAAGGGGTTCAGCATGGGTGTGACCACAGTGTACATCACTGAGGCTACTGCACTTAAGTGAGAGCTGCGGGTAGCAGCAGTGCTGAGGTACTCACCTAAGATTGTACCATAAAATAAGGAGACAACTGAGAGGTGAGATGCACAAGTAGAAAAAGCTTTATGCTTCCCCTGAGAGGATGGCATTCTAAGTATGCAGGACACTATCTTAGAATATGAGTAAATGATACCAGCGAGGGGACCGGCACCCAGTAGCACAGTTAGACAATATATCACCATGTTATTAAGGAAGGTGTCAGAACAGGCAAGTTGGACCACCTGTTTAAGTTCACAGAAAAAGTGGGGGATTTCCAAGTTCGTACAGAAGGACAGCTGCAATACCATTATGCTTTGTAACAAGGAATTCAGGGCACTCATGATCCAGGTCACCAGAACCAGTAGTCCACAGAGCCGGGGGTTCATGATGACTGTGTAGTGCAAAGGGTGGCAGATGGCCACAAAGCGGTCATAGGCCATTATGGTCAAGAGGATGTCATCCAACATTGCAAAGAGTATGAAAAAATATAGCTGTGTGATGCAGCCTCCATAGGTGATGACTTTGCTCTGTGTCTGGATGTTCACCAGCATCTTTGGGATGGTGGTGGAGATGAAACAGATGTCTACCAAGGACAGGTTGGAGAGGAAGAAGTACATGGGTGTGTGGAGGTGGGAGTCTGAGCTGACAGCCAGGATGATGAGCAGGTTTCCCACCACAGTGATCAGGTACATGGACAGGAAAAGCCCAAATATGATGGGCTGTAATTCTGGTCCTTCTGAAAATCCCAGAAGAAAAAATTCTGAAATTGGGGTATCATTGCCTTGTCCCATGTGGTGAAGGTGACTAGTAGGAAAGAAAAAATAGCATGATTAGTTTTTACATAAATGGCCATTACTAATATTGTTGAAATGCTACAATTATATTTTTCAGTGAAGTAATATATACTTTTTGTAGGTATCATGGCTTTAAGACACAACCCAGCCCATTACAACTCTGACTAGGATTTTCTGTCCTTCTCAGACCTTTTTCCCAAGTTGGTCATGGATTACACAGTGTTTTTATTTTGTTTTCAAATCTTGATTGTTGACAGTATTATAGATGTCTCCCTTTCTCTCCCTATTACACTCCTCCACCCAGTTTCCACCCCACCCCAGTCCTTCACTACCCTACCATTTGTGCCCATAAGTAATTCATATATGCATATAACTTCTTTGGTTAATCTCTTCCTGTCTCCTCTCCTTGCTTCCCTCTAAGATTGGTCAGTTTGTTCCATGTTTCCATGCCTCTGGTTATATTTTATTCATCAGTTGATTTTATTCACTAGATTCCTTGTTCATTTATCTTGATTTTTAGATTCAATTGTTGATATATATGTATTTATTGCCATTTTATTGTTCAGATTTTTTATCTTTTTCACCGTTTCTGTTGAGAAATCAGTTGAAGTCATATGGGCACTCCCTCATAGATAACTAACTGCTTTTCTCTTGCTGCTTTTAAGATTCTCTCTTTGGCACTTTATGATGTGTCTTGGTGTAGGCCTCTTTGGATTCCTCTTGTTTGGGATTCTCTGCACTTCCTGAAGTTGTCAGTATGTTTCTTTCACCAGGTAGGGGAAGTTTTCTGTCATTATTATTAATTTTAAATATATTTTTTATTGTTGATAGTATTACAGATACCTCCCATCCCCTATTTTCCCTTCCTTCCAGGCCCTTCCCAGCACCCGCCCCCCCCAGGTCTTCACTACCCTATTGCCCGTGCCTATGGGCTATGCATATAAGTGCATAAGTTCTTTGGTTTATTCAAATAGGTTTTCAATATCTTGCTCTCTCTCTTCTTCTTCTGGCACCCCCACAATGCAGATGTTGTTACACTTGAAATTGTCCCAGAGGCTCCTTACACTATCCTCATATTTTTGGATTCTTCTCTCTCTTTGCTCTCCTGATTGGGTGTTTTTGTTTTCTCATATTTCAAATTGCTGATGTGATTCTTGGAATTCTCTATTTTACTGTTGAATCTCTGTAAATTCTTCTTTATTTCAGTTAGTGTATGCTTAATTTCTGACTGGTCTTTTTTCATGTTTTTGCTGTTCTCACTAAGATTCTTGAAATTGTCACTAAGGCCCTTGAAGCACTCATTAAGATCCTTGAGCATCTTTATAACCATTGTTTTGAACTCTGTCTAGTAGTTTGTTTGCTTCCATTTCATTTAGTTTGTTTTCTGGAGATTTCTTCTGTTCTTTCATTTGTGACATGTTTCTTTGTCTCTGCATTTTGGCTGCTTCTCTTTGTTTGTTTCTATGTATTAGGTAGAGCTGCTATGTCTCCTGGAATTGGTAAAGTGGTTTTGTATAGTAGGTGTCTTGTAGGGCACAGTGGCTCAGCCTCCTCAGTCACCTGAGCTGGGCACTCTAAGTGCACCCCTGTGTGGGCTGTGTACACAGTCTTGTTGTAGTTGAGCCCTGATTACTGTTAGAATCACTGGGAAGAATTGAGCTCCAAGCCAGTTGGCTGTGAGGACCAGTTATTCCTATAGCAGAAGAGTTGTTGTGCAGGAAGTACCCCCTGTGGAGCAGGACTTGCTTCAGTGTTCAATGAGTATGCCCCTTGAGTGTGTTGCTTGTGAATGTGTAGAGTTGCAATCTTCTGTGGCCTGAAGCTGTCCACTGGGTACACTGGCTCTGAGTCCTCCAGGAAGGTGTAAAGTTAGCCACTTCCTGGGGCTACCTGGCAGGAGCCACAGAGAGATCTGCAGATGGCTGTTACTTGTGTTGGGCTTACAGTGCCTATGAGAGGCCAAGCTGTGAAGCAAGGCAGGTTGCTGCTAGTGCCAGGCCTTGGGCCTTTTATTGAGAGGTACAGGGCACACTGATTGCAGCTGCTGCTTATTTGAGAGATTTTAGAAGTCCAAAGCATAACTTTTCATATGGAAAAGTTGCTGAAAATAGTTTGGGCTGTGCTGCAAATTTGGTGGGGTGAGGTCTCAGGGAATCAACAGGTTGGAGCCAACAGTGTACTTCAGGCTAATGAAGAATCAGATATGGCTATCAGTCAGCTCTGTGATGTGGGAGATTTCAGCATAGGAATAATAAACTCTGTGAACACCCCAATCTGGGAGAAACCCACCCCTAAGTTCTTGCCCTGATGCCAGACAATCCAGTCTTCTCTGTATTTCCCATGATCCCCCCATTCTGCTGCCCTAGTTCTGGGGCTCAGAGGGAGTGAGTCTGGATAAGTTCATGCTTTGACCCTCTAAGAGAAACTCTGGGTCTCTCACAGTCTCCATGCCACTCAGCCACAATTCCTACTGGTTTTTGTAGCCTGAAGTTATAGGAACTTCTCTTCCTGGCACTGGAACGTGAGGAGCCTGGTGTGGGGATGGGACCCCTTGCTCCTCATGGAGGGGCCTTCACAGCTGAGATATCCCTCCTGCTCTAAAAAATGGCACATGGGGTGTCAGACCAGCCCATTCAGCTCCTCTGCCCATCCTAACAGTCTTGGTGTGCTTTCTTTTTTACTCCTGTAGTTGTAGGACTTCCATTCAGACAGCTTTCAGGCACTTCTAAATGATGGTGATTCTTTATTTTAATTTTAATTTTGATGTGGTTGTGGGAGGCACTGAGTACCATGTTTACCTATGCCACCATCTTGGTTCTTCTACATAGTTTTAATGAGAAATATTTTCATGCACTTGAGGAATATATGTTGAGTAATGGCCATCTCTTGAGAAAGGATATAGGATGCTGAGAAAAAAAATCCTTAAAATACAATGATGATGAAAGAATATACACAAAATATAGGTCATATATATCATGCTATATAGTGTCCTGTGAAGAAAAAGAAAGTAGGTATAAAATAGAGTGGATGGAATGTTATTTTATACTGGGAGTTCAGGAAGCCCTGTTACAAGGTGACATTTGAATAGGGACCTCAAGGAAGACAGAGTGGGAGGCACAAGGTTATTAGGGGTGCAGGAAAAGAGTCAGTGCAAAAGCACCGAGGTGACACTTGTTCCCGATATTCAAGACTCCAACAGGATCCAGTATGGTGAGGGGAATAATCAAGAAGGGAACAGTAACAGATGGTGTCAGAGAATGTGAAGGAACAAGGCGGTCTCTGTACCCATAAAGAATCCCTTGTTCACATGTTGTTCTCTGCACTTTATTAATCACATGTTGTTCTCTGCACTTTATTAATTTTGTTTCAAAAAATATCATAAATACTAATGGATTCCCCTTTTATATTCATGTGTTGGTTAATGTTCTGGCATCTGTATTTTAACCAGTTAACTGCCATGACATTTTAAATTTAATTAAAAACGATCCGCTGCTTGTGTTTATAGACAGTTATGGTGTACAAATGGTTAAGGAACACATTTGGGCTTAAATTCAACTGCCCCATAAAACACACACACACACACACACACACACACACACACACACACACACACACCAGAGTGCACTATGAATTACTTTCTGGGGCCATGTTATCACCAGGCTTTTCTCATTTCTCACCCCATCATAATAATTAGAAAAATAATGATACAAGGAATGATGTCAACATCCGTTTATCTTTACCCTGAAGAATATAGAAGTAGTATCAAACCCTGTGGACATGTAAACAGGGGACTCTATTTTCTTATGGATGTGTTGTGTCCCCTATTTAAAGAAACTTTAAAAATTGGTTAAAAAATAGAGAGAAAAATGGACATAAAGGAGGCAAAGATCTAATAGCTCAGGTGGTCCCTGAGTGATTGAGATGAGGCAAAGCTCCTTGGTTTTGGCAGAATTTCAACCCCAGTTCTGTCCCCTGATGCCCATAATAACTAACTAAGCAACAAAAAGCAATTTATCCAAGAGAAAGGAGTGATATTTTACATTGTCAAGATGCTGAACAGATTGAACATTCCTTTGGAAAAAGGAGCAAAGGAAACAAACACACAATCTTCACCAGCACATACAGCATACAATAATGGGGGCTATTAAAGATGAGATGGAAAAACAGTTTGTAAATGATAATAATACATGCCAGGCTTTTGTAATTCAATGACTGACTTTTCAGTTTAACTACCACATATTAGCTATTTAAACTTTCAGGCCACTTGAACCATTTCACTTCTTTAATTAATTATATTTTTTGGTACAGCCTACATGGTTTTTATATGCTTTATTTTTTTATCAATTAATTAATTTTTAAAAAATATTTTTTTTGATTTCAGAGAGGAAGGGAGCAGGAGAGAGAGATAGAAACATCAATGATGAGAGAGAATCATTGTTTGGCGATCTCCTGCATCACCACACCACGGATGGAGCCTGTATCCTGGGCATGTGCTCTGACTAGGAATCAAACTGTGATCTCCTGATTCATAGGTTGATTCTCAACCACCGAGCAACACTGGCAGAGCTAATTTAGTTTTTGTTAATCCTGACCTGAGAATATTTTTTCCATTGATTTTAGAGAGAGTAGAAGGGAGGGAGGGAAAAGAGAGAAAGGGGGGAGAGAAAGAGGGGGAGAGAGAGAGAGAGAGAGAGAGAGAGAGAGAGAGAGAGAGAGAGAGAGAGAGAGACATCGATGTAAAAAACACTGATTGAGTGCCTCCTGCATCTACCCCAACCTGGGGCCATAGAATGAACCCAGGTATGTGGCCTTGACTGGGAATTCAACCCATGACCCTTGGGTGTGCAGGACACACTACTACTGAGCAACACTGGTCAGAACTATATGCCTTTTTAAAAAATGAGGTAACATTGGTTTATGACACTATCTAAGTTTCAGGTATACAGCGTGATAATTATTAATACCCTCACCTGTTGGGGAAGATTGCAGCATCCATCAGCTTATGGTGATGGACAGATAATCAATATACTGTATGTAGAGAGCTTGGTGTATGTCCTTCTTGTTGGTAAATGAATGGTTACCACTGTGATGGGATGAGGCCAGTTATTCTACCTCTCAAATGTCTATATTGCTTCCCAACACCTTGGTCTCCAATTCCACACACATATTTCAATTCTCTGTCATCTCTCCCCACTCACAGGCAGGCACCCCTTTAGTCAAATACTCACATTGACTCAGAGAGAACTTCAATGCTAATCCTTGAATTCTCTGATTAAAATTCCTCCCCTAGTCATAGCTCACTGGAGATAGAAGCAAAAATTCTATAGCTTCAAACATGAGGCTCAAGTTTCTGTGAACTTCTGGCCAGCTCCACCCTCACAGAGCCATGGCCTCCCTCATGCTGGTCTCCTAAACATTGAACTTGACTCCAGCTTCACCTGACACCACAGCTGCAGGGCTCAGAGCCTTTATGGGCTTGCTTTCCTTTGCTTGGGGTCTCCCCACTGGTCCTTAAGAATTTTTCAGCCCCAACTCTATCCTCCAAACTTCAACTCCTCTCTCAGAGAGACTGGATCTTCTCCTTCACGAATCTTTTCTTTTTCTAACATTAGCTCAGGAAAAGGTCGCTTTCTCATGCTCTTAATCTAAGTGTTAGGGTTCCCAGGGTGAGACTTTTATTTAATCCCATGTCTTTGTTCCTTGCTAGACTGTGAGTACCTGAGGCACGTAGCATGTTATAGACTCATTCTCTCCCTGCAGATTTAGTTTAGTGTGGCTGAATAAACATGCATTCTATGACAGGATTCTATGAAGTTATGTGTGGAGGACATGCTTGAGGAATGTTCTCTATGTTCTGAGATCAGGAGCCATTAGGGTGTCAGATTCCAGTTGTAAGAATAAAATGGAATCAAGGTGGCACAAAACAAAGTATTAGAGTGTGTCATACACAGTGAGGGCACATACATAATCATTTCATGGCTCCCTTTGTTCACTTGTGCACACATGTGTGTGCATGCAAAAATGCTGGGTCACAATGTAAAAGGCATGTCTTATTTTGAGAAACAGTGAAATAAATCTGTAATTCAACACAATAAATGCAAGGACAGCTTAAAAGGCCATTTCCTGATAATGAAGGAAATACAACAGTGAAAGGCCCAGCAGAGAGCCAGGTGCAGAGAGAAGAGGGAGCTAGCGTAGGAGCTGAAGTTACCTCTGACTCAAGGGACCACACACTGACTGGACCCTCACTGCTCCACTGGCCTCATCACAGCGTCCTGCCCAGCCTCTGATCTAATTGTGATTCCTGCACCTATTCCATGCTTATTAGATCTCTCTGGTGGTTACATGGCTCAATAGCATCTTTCCTTTGTTATTTTTGGTTTTAAGTTTTGATCTCTTTTGTGATACAGCTGATGAGTAGGCACTGGTCCTGCTTCTGTTCCTTGTGAACGTACAAATCATCCCCGAACATTTTTAATAAAATCCTGCTTGTGCCACAACAATCGATCCCCTTTCTTTACATATTTACCCCTGAGAATGTGACATCACAGCACACTTATTTCACTGTACTGGGCTTTCTTCGTATAATGCGAGGTCAAATGAGCAGGGAGCTCACTGACTTTGTTCATTTATGTAGTTTCATAAACGTGTGCTTTTATGTGGAAAAAAGTTAAGGTATGGAATATTCATAATATAATAAATGGCAGGAAAAATAAACATGGTTGGTTATTGTGTATTCACATAATGACTTTAATATAACTGAATAAAACTGTAAAACTAATTTAAAAAGAAAAGAAAAACAATAAAACTTTAATCACCTCAATATAGGTCTCCAATTCCAGATATATGGGCAAGGATGTGGAAATAAAAATACAAAAACATACATTTAAAAGGCAGTGGAGAAAGCAGTAGCTACAGTTATAATTTCTACCTACCTAAAGAGAAATAGATTATGCTTGGAAAATGGATAGAAAAGATCATTAATTGAATGCAAAGGAATGTTTTCGCCAAGGTGAAAAATGTAAAACTGTTTATGTTTAAAAGCAATGGGAGAAGACACAATATGACAGACTGATAGAATTGACCACACAAAATTAATACATTTTCATCCATTCCTCAAAATCCATCTATACATATGTAAAGGAATTCTACACCCAACAGCAATGTTTGTGGGAGAAAGCTAATTTAGCATACTA